>WWET01002060.1:22606-48796 GCA_011038615.1 Limnodynastes dumerilii
ACATGCGCAGATTGGCTTTTCTGCCTATCTAACGCTTACGCCCGCCGTCCTAGCGACGGCGGGCGTAGGTCTGGATCAGGCCCCCTTGTGTCAAGAATAATGTGGTTGGCTCCTTTTTTCAAAGCCAGAGTTTATTTACTTTTATAAACTGAAACGCTGGCATGGCGTAATGGCGCATGGTGTGGACCTTGCAGGTTATGAGTACAGGCAATTGCACTGTAGATGTTAAACAGGCAAAACCATGTTGAATTACAGGGGTGGCAAATGTCATCTGTTAGAGTATTAGAGTTGAGAGGTGATGGGAGGGTGAGGGACTTACGGCTGGTGCGGCCTTAATTTCCCTGTTTTGAAGGCATGCGCACAACCTTCATACGGGGGCGTAAATGCTGACGGCCGTAACTATAGTTAAGTATAGTTACGCCCGCCAGCTGTTGCGAAAAGGGGGCTTCCCCCACTTTACGCATGTCGTATCTCCGCCATCAAGGCGGAGCTAGGCATGCAAATTGGATCATAAGGCCACAGAGCTGATCGTAATAGTTAGGATAGGAATCTGGACACATAAGCGCATTCCCCGCTACGATGACCTCGGGCGGCCGTAAGGAGCCCGTAGGTCTGGATCAGGCCCGATGTTTCTAAGTCCAAGTCTAAATCACAGTGTAAAAGTAAAGCTGGTTAGTGTCTGTGTGCAATAAGCAAAAGCAAAGTATTCTCCCTGCATGCATGGAATTAAATTTGCCATCCTGGAACGCAGCATGGTTTTGTAACTCTCTACCTGTTGACCTCTTATTTTCACACTCTGGAACACCATCAAGAGGGCAGAAAACACAACATACAGGCAATGGGTTAAAGTTTCCAGATTCCTTTGTGTTGTGGAATACAGGAGATTATCTGATCATTAATTATGTGTCATTTAAGGTCAACACAGATCAGCAGTTTTTTCTGTACTTTATTTAGGATGAAAGCCCAGTTCCTGAGATCATTAGTATATCAATACTGGCATAAGGTGTTGCTGTGGGGTTTAATGGACATTGTAAAGTTGCATTTAAGTTGTCTAAAGATTTGAAGGATCTGCTATGAAACTAATAAAGCTTTAGCCTCAGGCGACCGGATTCACAGATGCGTTTACTACGTGCGCACAACACTCCCCTAGCATGGACGGGTTTTCGGTGACTTACGCCTCCATAGGGTACCCTTATCTCTATGGGCCTGATCCAGACCTACGGCCGCCGTACTAGCGTAATGCATATGCGTCGGGCAGATGTCACTATGGAAACGCCCGACCGTAGATCGTAGTAGCACCCATATCGCAGATCGTAGATCGTAGTAACGCCGTAGGGACGCTGGAGGGGACGTCCCCCAGCGTCCCTACGCTGAAGTTAGTGTAGGGGGGCGGAAGGGAGGGTAATGAGGCTGGGAGGGCAGCGTTAACGTACTAACGCCGCCGTCCCAGTGTATCAACTCTCCCTTACGCCGGCTGAAGTTAGGGTAGCCTTTAACTCAGGGAGAGTTAATACGCTCCTACAAGGGGGAGTGTCGGGCCAGAGCAGCGATGTTACGCTGAGCGCTACAGCGCTCAGTGTAACATCGTAGCTCTGGATCAGGCCCATTGTCTCTCCAGCCTCCCAAATATCCCCCTCATGTCTCCCCTAAGCCTCCAAATAATCCCCCTCATGTCTCCCCAGTTACTTCCCTACATGTGTATTTTACTAACCGCGCCCTCAAAAGCCCATTTAAATGCCCCCCCCCGCACACTTTCACGTAACTTCGAACGTACGGAAAACAACCACGCCCCTCCGTACGTATGTCCCTAAGTACAAGTCCGTGCCTGAAGTACTTATGTGCGTAAATACTACGTAATTTGCATGGGAAAAGTTACTACGCATGCGCAGTTAATCCACTCCTAAACATACGCACGCAATCCCACGCAAAAATGTATCTGTGAATATAGTGTGTTATTAAAATAAGGTTATTTTAGTGATAGAGGAACTAACGCGTTTCAGGAAAGGTGTACAGTGTAGGCGAAAGGAGAGAGGAGATCTCCAGCTCCCTTTCCTCCAAGGCTACCATTAGACAGTCAGGCTTACATCAGATCTATGTGGATCAACTCCAAAACTCTAGGACCTCCAGAATTCTTTTTTACTCTTGCATTTAGATTATTGGCTTTACTTGAGTGTCAGACACATAGGGCCTGATCCAGACCTACGCATGAGAGTGGAGAGTATTACCGCTTCAGCGTAAAAACTTTCACTCCCACGACACTCCCCTTGCCTTCCTTTCATTACGCCCGGCCGAAACCTTCCCTAACTTTTCCATGTGTTCGTACGTATTTTCGTTGCGACGCGCTGTTCGTAGCGGCCTAAGCACACCCATACTGTACAATTTAAATGGCTCCCCCTGCCTACATTCCTTAACTCCAGCATCTGTACTAACTTCGTACTCTAAAAACGCCCCGTCGTCTGAAAAAACGCAAACAATACGGACGCCCGAATCGCCGCTACGAAAAGGTCTTTGGTACTACCGGAAGTTGTCACTGAAAAGGTCTTTGGTACGACCGTAAGTTGTCACTATGCACATGCGCAGTGCGTTTTTTATGGCGATTTTACGCTTATGATCAGCGTTAGATCACCTGCGAGCATAGGTCTGGATCAGGCCCATAGACACCAGGCCACACCTTTTGAGGTTCTCTGCAGCAGAGATGAGGCCACGTGCCACATGCTTTCTTTCAGGTGCTGAGGCCACGTGCCACTCAGGTGCTGAGGAGAATGGGTGGAAACATGGGGGTAGCACAGGTGGAGGGCACAACAGGTCTAGGGGTAGTAAAAGAAATGATGTTTTCCAGCTTTGGGGACTATAGAGGAGTACAGGGTGCTAGGAGGAGTTTAGAGGAGTACAGGGTGCTAGGAGGAGTATAGAGGAGTACAGGGTGCTAGGAGGAGTATAGAGGGAGTATAGAGGAGTACAGGGTGCTAGGAGGAGTATAGAGGAGTACAGGGTTCTAGGAGGAGTATAAAGGGATGTGTGGTGCTAGGAGGAGTACAGAGGGATGCGCGGTGCTAGGAGGAGTATAGAGGAATGTACGGTGCTAGGAGGAGTTTAGAGGAATGCACAGTGCTAGGAGGAGTATAGAGGAGTACAGGGTGCTAGGCGGAGTATAGAGGGATGTGCGGTGCTAGTACAGAGGGATGCACGGTGCTAGGAGGAGTATAGAGGTATGCACGGTGCTAGGAGGAGTATAGAGGTATGCAAAGTGCTAGGAGGAGTATAAAGGGATGCGTGGTGCTAGGAGGAGTACAGAGGGATGTGCGGTGCTAGGAGGAGTATAGAGGAATGCACGGTGCTAGGAGGAGTATAGAGGAATGCGCAGTGCTAGGAGGAGTATAGAGGGATGCGCGGTGCTAGGAGGAGTATAGAGATGCACAGTGCTAGGTGGAGTATAGAGCGGTGTGCGGTGCTAGGAGGAGTATAGAGGTGTACAGGGTGCTGGGAGGATTATAGAGCGGTGCACGGTGCTAGGAGGAATATAGAGGTGTACAGGGTGCTAGGTGGAGTATAGAGGGGTGCACAGTGCTAGGAGGAGTATAGAGGAGTACAGGGTGCTAGGAGGAGTATAGAGGTGTACAGGGTGCAAGGTGGAGTATAGAGGAGTAGAGGGTGCTAGGAGGATTATAGAGCGGTGCGCGGTGCTAGTACAAAGGGATGTGCGGTTCTAGGAGGAGTATAGAGGTATGCACAGTTCTAGGAGGAGTATAGAGGGATGCGCCGTGCTAGGAGGAGTATAGAGGAATGCATGGTGCTAGGAGGAGTATAGAGGGATGAGCGGTGCTAGGAGGAATATAAAGGAATGCACGGTGCTAGGAGGAGTATAGAGGAGTACAGGGTGCTAGGAGGAGTATAAAGGGAAGCACGGTGCTAGGAGGAGTTTAGAGGAATGCACTGTACTAGGAGGAGTATAGAGGAGTACGTGGTGCTAGTACAGAGGGATGCGTGGTTCTAGGAGGAATATAGAGGTATGCACAGTGCTAGGAGGAGTATAGAGGGATTCGCTGTGCTAGGAGTATAGAGGAATGCGTGGTGCTAGGAGGAGTATAGAGGGATGCATGATGCTAGGAGGAATATAAATGAATGCACAGTGCTTAGAGGAGTACAGGGTGCTAGGAGGAGTATAGAGGGATGCGCGGTGCTAGGAGGAGTATAGAGATGCACAGTGCTAGGTGGAGTATAGAGCGGTGTGCCGTGCTAGGAGGAGTATAGAGGTGTACAGGGTGCAGGGAGGATTATAGAGTGGTGCACGGTGCTAGGAGGAGTATAAAGGTGTACAGGGTGCTAGGAGGAGTACAGAGGTGCACGGTGCTAGGAGGAGTATAGAGCGGTGTGCGGTGCTAGGAGGAGTATAGATGTGCACGGTGCTAGGTGGAGTATAGAGCGGTGTGCGGTGCTAGGAGGAGTATACAGGTGCACGGTGCTAGGTGGAGTATAGAGCGGTGTGCGGTGCTAGGAGGAGTATAGAGGTGTACAGGGTTCTAGGAGGAGTATAAAGGGAAGCACGGTGCTAGGAGGAGTTTAGAGGAATGCACTGTACTAGGAGGAGTATAGAGGAGTACGCGGTGCTAGTACAGAGGGATGCGCGGTTCTAGGAGGAGTATAGAGGAATGTGTGGTGCTAGGAGGAGTATAGAGGTATGCACGGTGCTAGGAGGAGTATAGAGGGATGCGTGGTGCTAGGAGGAATATAAATGAATGCACGGTGCTATGAGGAGTATAGAGGAGTACAGGGTGCTAGGAGGAGTATAGAGGGATGCGCGGTGCTAGGAGGAGTATAGAGGGATGCGCGGTGCTAGGAAGAGTATAGAGATGCACAGTGCTAGGTGGAGTATAGAGCGGTGTGCCGTGCTAGGAGGAGTATAGAGGTGTACAGGGTGCAGGGAGGATTAGAGAGTGGTGCACGGTGCTAGGAAGAGTATAAAGGTGTACAGGGTGCTAGGAGTACAGAGCTGCACGGTGCTAGGAGGAGTATAAAGGTGTACAGGGTGCTAGGAGGAGTACAGAGCTGCACGGTGCTAGATGGAGTATAGAGGGATGCGCGGTGCTAGGAGGAGTATAGAGGTGCACGGTGCTAGGTGGAGTATAGAGCGGTGTGCGGTGCTAGGAAGAGTATAGAGGTGTACAGGGTGCTGGTAGGATTATAGAGCAGTGCACAGTGCTAGAAGGAGTATAGAGTAGTACAGGGTGCTAGGAGTATAGAGGGATGAAGGTTCCCAGGGGCATTATATAAAAAGGGTCAAACATGATCCTACTCTTATTTTTTCTGCTATTTTGACATTTTTTTTTTACTGTAAGATGTTCCTGGAGGTTATTTACCTCATCTCTAAGTTATGTGGACATATGGACCTGAGACCTTCAGCCACCCCGAGCAGTAAAGGAGCTGTCTATGATATTCTCACTCACTCGCACTGGTATAAGACGCCTTCCTTTATTTATAGGCTACTCCCTTCATTTCCAGCACAATGCTGGTAAAACAATTCCCGTTTGGCTCATGCAGGTTATTTTGCCAAGACAAACATTTGCTCATATTTTCACTCTTGCTCCCAACTCTGGCCCCTCGGTGTTTACAAATAAGTATATTAAAACCAGTTCAAACGGGTTGAACAGTGTTATGTCCTATCATTTTGTTTCTTAACCCGCTCGGAGACCCCTGCTGTGAATTCTGTCTTCTTTTATTTTCTATTTGCTTAATTGGACCTTTCATCAACGACAAGATCAAGACAAATTGTGATCAATTTTGCATTAACCATGCCTGACAAAGCAAAATATATTTTTTAAGCACACTTGGGGCTAGATTTGACTGAACTGCGTAAAAGGAAAAGTTGGAGATATTGCATATAGCAACCAATCAGATTCTAGCTCTCACTTTCCTATTGCATACTAGAGGATGTCATCTACAATCTGATTGGATGCTATGAGAAACATCTCCAATCCTTATAACTGTAACTCATGTTGTTCTTGCAATATTGGTTTATATACAGACCTTTAAAGGCATGAATACAATGTCATTGCATAAATATCCATTTCTCTAAGGACTTTCATTGATTTTGCACAATTGTCAGTTATAGCTGTAGAATTGATAGCATCAAAACAAAATACACAACAAAAAGATAGGCAATACAATATTCATACATATCCTACTAAATGAGACAGTAATCCTCAGATGATATTACATAACCAGCCCCTTACCTCCTGAGAATTGCCATACAGCCAGTGACTTTTAGGACCAGGGAATTCAGAGAACGCTCTCTCCAGCTCTTTCCACCTCAGATACATCTTAGATCCTTGAAACAGTAAATAGAGTATGAAGAGCCAGACAGCATAGTGACAGACATCACAGAGGGTGAGGGAGGAGAGCCCTAGAAGCACTGAGGAAGCCATTGTCTGGAGTATACACTGCTCTCTGCTTCATGCATCCAGGGAGAAATGTTAGAGGGTAAATGAAGCAGCGTTCCAGAAATCCAAATAAAAGGATGATAAACAGAGCAGGAGGAGGGAACAACTGCAAGAGGAGTTGGAAACTCTGGCAAACAAGCAAGTAGAAGGAACATTGTAACTGCATGTTTGTTATGTGTGAGATAATATTCTGCCAAGTGGGTAAGCATAAGATTAGATTGTAGTTTTATCTCAACAATGAGCTTGAATAATTGCCATATATTTCTGTTTACAGGGAGATGAAACATAATGGTGTGTTATGATACAGTGGAGCTCATCCAGAATTAGGTGTTACGCACAAAGTTGCTTAAGTCTGAACGTAAGAGGATAGTGAACTCTCATGAGACTCCCCTCTTCCAGATGGAATTTAGCTTAGATCCGTGTCCATATGGGCAGCACGCTGGCTCAGTGAGTAGCACTCACAGCACTGAGGTCATGAGTTTGATTCCTGGGCTAAGCCTTATCTGTGTGGAGTTTGTATGTTCTCCCAGAGTCTGTGTGGGTTTCCTCCGGGTGCTCCCGTTTTCTTCCACACTCCAAAAACATGCTGTTAGGTTAACTGGCTTCTGAATAAATATAGAAATTAACCCTTGTGTGTGTGTGTTATGTAGCTCCAATGGGGCAGGGACTGATGGGAAATATTCTGTGTAAAGCGCTACGTAATCTGATAGCACTATATATATACACCTGTTAATAAATAACACTACCTTAATTTCTCTGTGCGTATTTCACGTATAGAAGTGCCTAACACTGCCCACACTGTACAATTTAAAATTCCTCCTGCTGCCCGCTTTACAGACACTTGGATGCATGGCATGTTGGCACACCCTGTGACCCTAAAGTATGGATCTCTGAATGCACGGAAATATGATGCTACCAGGTATGGAACTGCGAGAGTCCAATACAACAGTGATGATTGCATGGATGTATGTATGTTGTGTCATCTGCATTCTTATTCTAGATGTTAATTACTACAGTAATCCTGAGCAAGATTCAGACTAACGATGATCCAAGTGTCTGGTATTCCCCGGGGCTGCATATGACAGACTTTGCTGCAGACCCACGGCAGGTCATGGTGTCTGGTGGCAGACTCTGACACAGGATATTGAAGTTGTGGGAACAGCACACGTATGTAGTTACGCAATAGTAGGAACACAAGGAATCAAAGGAATCCTATACTCTGGCAGTGAGCGACTGCCAGAATGGGGTTTAAATAGCTGAGTTGATAAAAACTAGCCATACCTGCAGACTGCCTTAGAACTAAGCTTTCTGCTGTGGCTAGGCAGTCACTACACTGGTAAGCTATCTGAGCAATGAGGAACAGAGAGCAATGGGCTGGATCCAGACCTTGTTAAGTGCATTAACTTAGTTACACCTGGGCAAAACCATGTTGATTTCAGGGGGAATCAAGTTAATTGCATTCTTTGCATGCAGGGATATATCTCTGAATTGCTTACTGCACACAGATACTGACCAGCTTTACTATCACACTGTTATTTAGACTTGGGATAGGAAACATCACCTCTCAATACTAATACTGTTTGCAACAGATGAAATATGACTCCCCTGCAATCAACATGGTTTAGCCCAGGAGTAACTAAGTTCATGCACTTAACAAGGTCTGGATCCAGCCCAATGACTGTACGGATATTTAGGCTGAGTTGACTCCTCACCCTTTTTTTTATTTGTGCCTTATCCTACAAAAACTATTCACAACAAATTCCTTGATGAGAAAACAAGGCGACCACGGAGGGAGGACCCATAAGAACCTTAATGTTAACAAGAACAGACAACATTTCCATGTTCTCTCCCTGTATGACATGAACCATTACATTCTTCTGTCTCAAAAATGAAGGATTCTCCTGGCTGCTTCACAGAAAACAACAAGAAATTTAATTATTTACTTTTAGTAAATAATTATTGAAATGTTTGAACCCCTTTTACATACATAAGAATAATAGATTTCAAATTCTTTAAATAAATTATTGCGTACTTAAAGGGAAACTTAAGTCTGGATCTGGCCCATTAATCGTCATGAGCGGAGCAGCGGTTGGACGGACTCTCCTCTCTTCCGTGCAGAACTTAAGATCCCTGTATGTACAAAATGCATGCGGGGGTGTATAGAGAATTATAGCTCTTCTCTGATTGGTTGCTCTGAGAAACACGCCCACATTTCTTTGTCCAGGGGTAATACATCTTTAGAGCTAATTCAGAAAAAAATAACACAATAAGTGAAACCATTTCTAGGCTTTTGTTATCCTGGACAGTGCCGACCCTACTAATCCTGTATGAGAATTATAGCACCACTTGTAATACAGTATAATATATTACATTATATTGATTTGTAATTAAAAACTAAAATGAAGTTCATTTTTAAGTTTCTTTGCATTGTATTATTATTATTTTCATCATTTATTTATACAGCGCCATCAATCAGTCATTTAATATCCCTTACATCAGATTTTATCACTAGAATGAGGTATTTTCACTTTTTAATGATCTACTTTTTTCAGATTTATATGTATCCCATTCAAAGAGCGTAAAATTAACTGAGCCAGTTTTAATGGTTCATTTCCAGGATCCGGCAGTAACTGAAACCTCTGGAGCGTCAGGGCGAGGGCGACTTTCATCTCGTTCATAGCAAAATTCTGTCCAATGCAGTTCCTGAAAGGGAGAATATCAACATTAGAGTGTGTCACCCCTGGCTAGTTACAGTGTTATACAGGTAAAGAAAGTGATCTTACTCTGCAATTGCTTATTTTCAAATATGAATCTTTATCCATGATAGGATGCCATTTAAAATACATTTGACCAATTTGACCAATTTGACATTGAAACATTTGACATTGATCTCCCGGCCTGTGCTATCTGCTAGTAACTCATTGCATTGACTTAATCTGCATACGTTGCCAATATTTATTTTGATCATACTGTAACATGCACAGAACATGCACAGAAGGCTCGGCTAATTGTTATTTCATTATCATATTAAAGAGCAGCCAGGGGCATAACTACAAGGGGTGCGGCTGCTACCAGGCCCGGGCCTGTGACAGCCACTCCCCCTGCTCTGCAAGCCAGCTGGCAGAAACCAACAGATTAAAACAGCGCTCAGTGCCCCATTGTGGTGGTCATCATACATGGAGTGCTGGGGGCTGTTTTAAGCTTTCAGGCTCTGACAGCTTACTTACAGTACAGGAGGAGCGGCTGTCACAGGTCCCCCCCCTCTCTTACGGGCCGGGATAGCAGCAGCACACCCTGCATCCCTGTGTTTCATTCCTGCGTTAGGCTCATAGCACCTGATTTACACTTAAGCTTCGGCTTCTTAAGTGCCGGGAAATAAGAAGTGCGATTGGGTAGCTTATTTCCTCAATCTATGTACCACTTAGGAGCGTAGATTGAGTATGTGTGGTGTTTAAAGACCAAATGTACTTTAGGAGACAGAGGCCCGGATTCACACTACCGGACGTATAGCGTATATGTCCTTAGTTTACCATTTTTTGCTACTGCACATGCGTAGTAAATTTTTTATGTCATCTACGTATCTTTTCGTTATGTAGATTATATATATGCGGTCTTTAAGACCGCATATATGCAATCTACGTAAGAAAATGATACGTAGATTACGTAAAATAGTTACTACACGTGCGTAGCAGCTATTGGCCCAGATCCAGAGCTACGCTTGTGTGCGAATTTATGCCTGGCGGACAAGTGAAATCGCTTTTTTGCATGTACTGCGCATGCGCATGACAGAGAATAAGCTACGTTACGGAACGGAACTCTGAGCATATGGGTCATTCACGTATTGGCTGCGTAAATTCGTACGTGTGGGCGAGCCAATAATACACATGGCAAAACTACGTCTAAAATACGCAATGTAGGCGGGGTTTGCATTTAAAGTGTATAGTATGGGCGAGCTTAGCTGCGTAAGTCCGTGTTGCCCATCCGTATGTGTGCGGACGATAGCGGTTACGCGGCCAAAAGTTAAGGCAGGGTTTGGAAAGCGGAACTTGGACAAAATACGTACATTCAAGGGGTGTGCCAAGGGGAGTGTATAGAAGGTACGCACGTGTAAATACGCTACGCTAGTAAACATATTGCAAGCGGAGTTCTGAATCTACCCCATTATCGGTACATTAAAGGTGCCATTATTTGGTTATATTTTGTGAAGGTTTTTTTTTATTTTTATTTACCTTTTTGTGAACAAACACCGTTACATTTCCTTCAGTTTAACTGCATTGGTGTTTGTGTTGTTTATATTTCTTTAATGCTTATTTTTTAAATCTTGTATGAAAGTGTATGTAGTGGATCATTGTATTTCTGCCTTCATGCAGTATGTGTTTATGTGTATTGTCATGATTATTCTTATTTCAAGTTGTATTTATAATGGTTACTTTTGTTTACATATGTTAAAGAGAGTACGAGCTGTTTTTAAAATAAAAAATTCTTTACTTTTCGAAATCCTAATCTGTGCGTTTAGTTACATATCTTATCATTGAATCATAAGCAATTTTAAGAACCGGTTGAACAACCGATTCACAGCTAATAAAGTCCGCACGTGCCTAATTATACACAGGAAAGACCTACGTCCTTACGTTGGACTCCTCACCCAGGGGGAGTGGTTAACTGGGTTCTTTATTTTCTCTGAATCAGTATTGCGGATTTTTCACGTGCGTATATTTAGGTAAGTTCACAAGTGCAATATGTTTAAGTTTTGCACTTGTGTATTTTTAAAAAGAAAACCACTGCGCATGTGCCACCTAGTGGCAGAAGAGCGCCAAGACTTCAGAAACAGGAGAAGGTTTCCAAAGATGGCCCCCTCTCATGACTTATCATGGGAACTTGCTGTAAGGCGAGTAATAGTAAATAATCATTTTATGTGAGAAGCAAGCTTGGCAAGCTTAATTAACGCAAAAACTGTATTAGTAAATAGAGCTCATAGTGAGAAATTATACATAGTGTGTACCCAGCTATAGAAATATTGAACCCTCCCAAAATCTGGCCATTGCATACTTTGCACATACACAAAAGTAACCTCCTATGGACTATAATCTGCAGACCCAATTATGCCTTTTTGAGTGGCTAGAACCTTGTGATACAACTAGCCCACATTCAGGGAATTGTGAATTTTGGACTATTTAGTGAAAACACTCAGAAACATTAATTTACCTCCTAACATTTGGTGTATGGGAGTCAAGACAAGGGGTTCACAAAATGGGACGGAGTCACAGGAAATGAAAGGGTGTGAGACCTGATGCAGTGTTTAGCACATTAACCCACTCCTGTCTGCTTAGATTTGGCGTGTGCACCCGAGGCTGTTCTACATACAGTGCCTCTGCATGTTTCAGGATTTGTGTTACATTGATAGAAATGTGCTTCATCTAGAAAACTGTGGTACATATAAATAGTGTTTATTGGAATCGGAAATACCTTCCTCCAGCAGAGAAGGGAAGGAAGGCGTGCGAGTGTCTCTTGGATTGTTCCGGAGAAAACCTCTGGGGATCAAAGACCTAATTATAATAAAAATAAACCAATAAATGAATAAAAGAATTAATTAGACTTTTGGAGATATGGATAATACATATAATTTTTTTTTCAACTGCACATTTACATATAAATCTGTTCCAACCAATCAATGTAAGAAGAACAGAGAGGCGGGGTTTATTTTAGTTTATTTAGGGGCGTTCCCTAATAGTCCCTGCACAGTGTAGGGGTTTTAGTGGTTGTAACATAAATTAAGATAATGCAGTCCAGGTCTTGAGAATTGTTCCCAGTCTTTGGCACTGAGATGCAGTCACATACAGAATCTGAATATCTGAATTCTGTACGTAGCCCAAGGTCCTGCTTTCTGTCTGGTATAATACTCTTGATGTATAATTCCATATTAGCAGGGTCTGGTACAACAGTCAAAATGTCGACAGGTCAGAATGTTGACAGGTCAAAATGTCGACAGGTCAGAATGTTGACAGGTCAAAATGTCGACAGTTGAGTATTATGTTAGAATTTGTTTGTAACATCTGTAAACTTAATGTAATAGAGGCAGTTTGAAAAAAAACTTCAGGAATATAAAAATATATATGTAATAAAAACATAATACTGAACTGTGGACATTCTGATCTATCAACAATTTGATCTGTCAAAATTATGACTGTCGACATAACAACCAGCAAGGCATTAGGGACTGGATTCAGACTTACAATGCTGCTATGCTCAGAGCTCCTAGTGGTAGCGGGGATCCATTGCTGCTGATTTCATATGTACATAGGATTTAGGGACCCTAACTCAAAACTTCTGCCCCATCCTCACTTAAAATGGGGATGGTGCAAAAGTCTGGATAGAACGAAAGGGGCTAAACACCCCTGTTTTATTGACAGCCAAGTTAAAATGTAAGTTTACAGACCCTCCAACATGACCCATTCCACTAGATACAAAATATTCTGTTCCTGAGCTTCCAGCAATCAGTTACTATGGTAACCCCTTGTGTTGAAGAGATGTTTCTCAAACATCAGTTAATGTATTAAAACCAAGTGAGTGACAGTTGTAAGTTAAGGAGCGGAGCATTGTGTACCTAATGGAATGGGTCATGTTGGAGGGTATATTACAGTCCTACAGTCTTGATGGAAATACACCTGTTATAATTACCTCTGGATCTTCCCAAACACTGGAACATCTGTTGATAGCATATATACTCAGGAGAACCACAGCGCCTACAGACAGAATGACAGATTAAAGAGATTGTATACATTATAAAGGTGTATTTTTGTCATGTAATAGGTTACATTTATTCATTTTAGAATACATTGAATGTTGACAATCATTAAGATATATTTGGCCGGATCCTGACCTACGGGCGCCTTAGGGCCGCACAAGGTCAGTTCCCCGCCCCTTCCCCTAATTTGCATGCCTATCTCCGCCTTTACAGCAGAGATACGACATGTGTAAAGGGTTGGAAAGCCCCCTTCTCTTAAGAACTGCCGGACGTAAGTTTAGTTGTATTGGAGATTTGGATCCATAAATGGAGCTTGAATTAATATTTAGGATGTGTGATGCAAAAATATGACTATCCTGTCTGTACCTACCCATTACCATCCCCTTAACCACCCATACGTATTACGCTACGTGAATGTGCGTATTTTCTATGGTGCGCATGCGCAGTGCGTTCAAATCTGCGAATTTACGTCTCCGCCACGCGTAAAATCGCGGGGAAGCGTAGTTCTGGATCAGGCCCATTGTATACATTATAAAGGTGTATTTTTGTCATGTCATAGGTTACATTTATTCATTTTAGAATACATTGAATGTTGACAATCATTAAGATATATTGGGCCGGATCCTGACCTACGGGCGCCTTAGGGCCGCACGAGGTCAGTTCCCCGCCCCTTCCCCTAATTTGTATGCCTATCTCCGGCTTTACAGCAGATATACGACATGTGTAAAGGGTTGGAAAGCCCCCTTCTCTTAAGAACTACCGGCCGTAAGTTTAGTTGTATTGGAGATTTGGATCCATAAATGGAGCTTGAATTAATATTTAGGATGTGTGATGCAAAAATATGACTATCCTGTCTGTACCTACACAACCATCCCCATTACCATCCTCCCCAACCTGCTCTCTGACTCCCCATCTGTGTCACCCTATTTTTCTGTCCTCTATGCGTCGTCTTTCTTTCATTATCTATGCCACTAGGGCATGCTGGCATTTGTAGTTCCTAAATAAACTATATTTTTTAAACTTACAAAAATTTTAATTTTTCAAATCACAACTTAATCCTTTAAAAAACAGCTTTCTGCTTGACTGTACAACACAGCACACAATTCAAGACATAAATATGCACTGATGAATTTATGTATTTTTTATGATATTCACTTTGGTTTTGCACCCAGTAGACCTCCTGACTGACCTTTGGGCAGGCTTCGCCCATCACAGAATGTGATTGGTTCTTTGAGTTCACGAGCAATTCCTGGCACAGGAGGATAGAGCCGCATACTCTCCTTAATACACATGGTGGTGTATGGCATCTTACCCAGATCATCCCTGGTCAGACACAAAGCACAAACGTTAAATATAGCAGTGTTTCAGTTATGATGTGGAAGACATGTGTGAAGAAAAAAGCTGTCTACAAAACATTTAAAAGAAAATTACCAAATTTAATTTAATAAAAAATAAATAAACATAAAAAGTCCACATTAATTTGCACCACAGCCAAGACTGAAATTCAAGTAATACTGAGATGTTGGAGGAACACATTAACACTGGATAAAAGAGAATAAATGTTGAGCAAAGTCAATTTGTTCTGTGAAGAGAGATGGTGAAAGAGTCTTGAGGGACCCGCTTCCTCCTGCAGAAGTAGACGTCAAAGACAATGAAGAAGTATTTAGAGAGGTAGGAGGTGAACAAGGAGAATAGAGACCCCTTAAGGCCAATGTGATAAGCATAAGGATCAAAAAACACAGGTCCAGCGCTCCATATTAAAAAAAATATAAAACGCTGTGTCAGAATATACATAAATAGGAGGTTTAGTTCACAATGGGCCGTATTCAGAGATCCGTTTTTGAGGGACGTTCCGTGCGTATTTTAAGGATCAGATCAACTGCACACGCGTTGTAACTTTTATACGCAGTTAGCGTAGAGGATACGCGCAGAAGGGCCTAAGGGACGAACTTGTGAATTGGACGTAGAAAAATTTGCACCTAATTGTGACCTAAATATACGCACGGAAGGATTTGCATAGAAATGGACGGGGGAGGCATTTGAATGATGGAAAGTGGGCGCGCTTACAGATAAACGGCCGGAATTATACGCACGGAAGACACATACGCTCGGAAGTGAGTGCAGATAGTTCATGGCAGACTATGGAGGCGGAAGTCTCAGAGAGGACGGGGAAAGCATAGGTTTTGGTGGGTGTAACTTGCTCCGTCCATGCGTATATTTGCGATCCGATCGCCAGACGTATCTCTGAATACAGCCCCATATAGCTATATTGAGTTAATGTGATAAGCTGAAATTGTCATTGTCACCATAGCAACCATAAATGATTTAGAACAGGTTCATATTACTAATGTTACATATACATTAAGTAAAAATGAAGCACAATATTACAAAACAATGAAAAACAATATTCTCACCACTCTACTATGGTCCTATTCCCCAGGACCTCCCTTATCTCCTCCCGGCACTTCTCCTGGTGCTCGGGGTACTTGGCCATACAGTAGAATATCCATGAGAGCCCACTGGCCGTTGTGTCATGTCCCTCAAACATGAACGTGTTGACCTCTGCCCTCAAATCTTCATCAGACAGACCCCGTCCATTCTCATCCTGGTAAAAAGAAAATCACAATCATCAAGGGACTGACCCAATTAATAGAGATCTGGCCAATCTCCTTCCAAGATACCAAATCAACAGCCCTGTGCATCTGACGCAGTAGCAGTATGTGTAATTAGACTTTAAGAGAAAATATTTTATTATAATTTGGAAAGAACGCAATAACGATCAGGCAAAAAATGTGTTTGGTCCTCTAATAGTGCAGAACTTCTATAAATATTTACAAAAATGGGCCAGATCCAGAACTACGCTTCTGTGCAAATTTACGCCTGGTGGACACGTAAAATCGCGATTTTGTATGTACTGCACATGCGCATGACAGATGATACACTACGTAACGTAGCGTACCTCTGAGCGTGTGGGCCATTTACGTATTATTTGCATAAATTCGGACGTGTGGGCGTTCCAATTTTACGTGAGACAAAAGTACATCAAAATTACGCAATGTAGGCGGGGGTTTGCATTTAAAGTGTACAGTATGGGCGTGCTTAGCTGTGTAAGTCCGTGTTGCCCATCCGTACGTGTGCAGACGATAGTGATTACGCAGCCAAAAGTTAGGGTAGGGTTCGAAAAGCGGAAATCGGTGAAAGTACGTACATTCAAGGGGTGTGCCTAGGGGAGTGTATAGAAGGCACGCACGCGAAAATACGCTACGCTAGTAAACGGATTGCAAGCGGAGTTCTGGATCTACCCCAATATCTTTAAATCTATGTACCGAAACACTACGTAGATAGCGTAAAATAGTTACTACGCAAAGTGTGCACCTTGTAAGTTTCTTTCTTAGACACATGTATACCTAGTGTGTCTTAGGGCTGGATTCAGAGCACATGGTCTTTGAAACCACGTGTACGCAATAAGCAACGTAGATTACGTTCCAAAATTACTGCGCATGCACAGTAGCACTTTTCGCAGAACTCCGGCCTCAATTGCTCTGAATCCGGCCCTTGGTTACTTTTTGCTTATTGATTGTTTTGAAGGGTTATGGTAGTAACTTTCACATTCCAGCTGCTTTTCCTATTTATAAATGTATATAATGTCTGGTGCGGTTCCTCTCACATGTTCTTGATAAGTATTATAAATGTGTTATTTCTTCTACAATTTACCTAACATAATTAAAATATAAGTAAATATAGTTTACAGCTTGCATTTAAATCCACACACATCTCAAAGAACATCAGGTTGGCAGTAATGTCAATTCATTTTGGAACTTTCCTTAACGCAGTGGTGGCCAAGCTCAGGCCTTCATGTTTTCCAGGTCTCCTCAGAGAGTCAGAGGTGAGATGACCACTACCAACTGTAGATTTTTTTGAATGTGTCAGTCAGTAATGAACACACCAACAAGGAGACCTGGAAGACATGGACCGTTGGTAGCTCACGAGGCCTGAGCTTGGCCACCCATGCATTAACATATCCTAAATGTGAGATGTTATTTTAAAAAATAGATTTAAGAAACACCTCTGAACTTTGTTTCGTCTTTCCAGCCTTGAATAGGATTCAGTACAAATACTTCTATACTTATAGAAAATGCTCGACCTTCATACAGGTATTCACAGGTCTCCGGATCCTCAGTTCTAAATGACATATGCCCAGGATTTTCAGTCATAGGCAAAAACAGCTACGCCACGGGGCAACCTCTCCTGTAACCACTCATCTTGCACTTTTGGTAGTCATAACCTTCCTTAAGTTATTGCAGTCGTCAAATGCCAGCATCTCGGCTAGATTAGTACACAGATTGTTGGCATGTCCGCTTACAATCGCAACCCGGTTCCTCTGTTAGAAGCTGTGGGAAGTGTCATTTTACTTACGGATGGATAGGCGGATCCCATGGATGCATTTGCATGTGCATAATGCAATAACGGTCATACTCTAGTCTGAGCATACAGAGGTCAAAGGGAGCATTAGAACCGAGGATCTGGTTCTGAAATGAGTTCCTCCTGGGCTAAACCATGGTGATTGCAGGGGAGTCATATTTCATCTGTTGCAAACAGTATCAGAGTTGAGAGGTGATGTTTCCTATCCCAAGTCTAAATAACAGTGTGATAGTAAAGCTGGTCAGTATCTGTGTGCAGTAAGCAATTCAAAGATATATCCCTGCATGCAAAGAATACAATTACCTTGACTCCCCCTGCAATCAACGTGGTTTAGCCCAGGA
Source organism: Limnodynastes dumerilii (assembly GCA_011038615.1). NCBI lineage: Eukaryota > Metazoa > Chordata > Amphibia > Anura > Limnodynastidae > Limnodynastes > Limnodynastes dumerilii. Next base: position 40,552 of record WWET01002060.1, read on the forward strand.
GTAACTCATTTCAAGCACTTACTTAAGTCTGGATCCAGCCCTATGGCTATAAATGTTACATGGATATTTCATATCTACATCGTGTACCTTAGCGCAAAGAAGAATATCCAGGAAATCCAGATGTCTCTTCTGCTGAATCTTCTCCAACTCGGTATTATCCTTGAGGGATTCCTTCCTCTCTTTAATTACTTTATCTGATGAGAAATATATTAGTAAAGAGTAACTGTACAACTTTCTAAAATATTAGGGCAATTCCAAATGTGTCCTGACTATGTATAATGAACAATCACCGGTTATATGAAGCCTAAAAACAAAGGTCCAGATTCACAGTTACGTAGTTTTGGCCTTACGTACGTTGTTTTAAGAATTGAACTACTACGCATGCGGACCGTGCTTATGCAATCTACGTACAGAAATGGTACGTAGATAGCCTAAATAAGCTACTAGGCATGCGTAGCAGCTCAATTCATAAAACAACGTACGTAAGAGGAAAACTGCGTAACTGTCAATTTGGACCAAAGTGTGTGGCCCCAGGAAGTTCTGGAGACAACAACCCAGGAAGACGATGCCCTCTTGCCCCCGGGCCTAGCCCGCTCTTGCTAAAAATGAACAATGTGTTCTTCAAGAATAATTGGATCTTTTTGGGGATTTTTTTTTTATCTGTAGGTGCCATTAAAAGTACTGTGGCAAATAGAACTAAATTATACAGTTTTCTGTTTCATTTAATCCTCAGAGTTCCATGACTTTAAATATTTTAAAGTGAAGCTAAAAAAAATCGTCTGGCTCCGCTGTTAGAAATAACAGCCACAGTGGCAATGGAGTTCTGTTAGCGACTTGCCATGTGATCCTAGAGTTTGTGGGGCTGATTCAGAGATCCGACGGCGCTGGGATCGCAAATATATGCATCTAAGTGGCAGGTCGGAGCAGGTTACATCCCACTGAATAAACAGTCACTCCCCTTGCAAACAGCGGCCGGACCTAAAGTTACACCTCCATAGACTTGCCCTATCTGGCCGCACTCACTTCCGACCTTATGTGTATTAGTTGCGGATATTTAGGGTCCTAAGTCTGTAATCGCGCCCACTTTCCCTCATCTCAATGCCTCCCCCCGCCCCTTTCTATGCAAATCCTTAGGTACGTATATATCCGCTCTTAGGGTCGGAATCTTCCCCGTCCGATTCACAAGTCCGACCTTAAGGCATTTCCGACCCTAACTTCAACGTACACGGCGCTGCACTATTACTACGCATTCGTGATGCAAAATCGATCGGACCCTAAATATACGCACGGAACTATCGTTAATATCGGATCTCGGAATCAGGCCCTGTACGTGCAAGCGGAGACCACTTCCCTTTCACTTACGGATTTCTGTGCCCAGATCCCTTCTGGCCCCCATTTTCCGTGCCACCACCAGCATAGGTCAGACAAGATGCACCTGTCCCTGGACGTTTGCCGTTCTCCTTGCAACAAATCTAACACAATGAAGGTTATCAGAATGATCAAAAACTGAAAATGATCTCTCCTGTTACCTTTAATAGCACATAATACGCTGATCTGACGCATGAATTTGTAAGAACACAGGGGTAGATCCAGACCTAATCGCTTGTTACATTTCATCGCGTAGCGTATGTTCTATGCACTCCCCTCGCTCATACGTACTTTGGCCATTTTACGCTTCCCAAACCCTACAGTAACTTTTCAAAGCGTAGCTACTGACGTACGTAAAGGCTTCACATACGTAAATGCCTAAGCACGCCCATACTGTACGATTTAAATGCCTCACCCCGCCTCCGACGCGTAATTACGGCAAAATCGATCCGACCCTAAATATACGCACGGAACTATCGTTAATATCGGATCTCTGAATCAGGCCCTGTACGTGCACGCGGAGACCACTTCCCTTTCACATACGGATTTCTGTGCCCAGATCCCTTCTGGCCCCCATTTTCCGTGCCACCACCAACATAGGTCAGACAAGATGCACCTCCTGTCCCTGGACGTTTCCCGTTCTCCTTTCAACAAATCTAACACAATGAAGGTTATCAGAATGATCAAAAACTGAAAATGATCTCTCCTGTTACCTTTAATAGCACATAATACGCTGATCTGACGCGTGAATTTGTAAGAACACAGGGGTAGATCCAGACCTAATCGCTTGTTACATTTCATAGCGTAGCGTATGTTCTACGCACTTCCTTCGCTCGTACGTACTTTGGCCATTTTACGCTTCCCAAACCCTACCGTAACTTTTCAAAGCGTAACTACTGACGTACGTAAAGGCTTCACATACGTAAATGCCTAAGCACGCCCATACTGTATGATTTAAATGCCTCATTCCGCCTCCAACGCGTAATTACTGATGTCGTATGGATGTCACGCCCCTTTGTTCCTAATTACGCTATTGATACGTGGCTGGTACGTCAGCGGCTAGCATAAAATCGCTGGTGTACATAGTTTAGGATCTGGCCCTCAGAGACATGAACTTATTCATTGATATTTAATATGAAAAGAAATCACAATGCTTATTTACAAAACTGATAACAAAATGATATACAAGATGCAAACAGCTTCTTATAAAATAAAAGGGTGAAAATGTGGAACATTGGGGTAGATCCAGAACTACGTTTGCCGTACGTTTATTCGCGTAGCGTATTTTCGTGTGCATACATTCTATACACTCCCCTCGGCACACCCCTTGAACGTACGTATTTTGTCAAGATACGCTTTCCAAACCCTACCTTAACTTTTGCCAACGTAACCGCAGTGATCCGCACACGTACGTATGGGCAACACAAATTTACGCAGCTAAGCACGCCCATACTGTACACTTTAAATACAAACTCCCGCCAACTTAACGTATTTCAGACGGATTTTGGACTCACGTAAAATTGGCACGCCCACACGTAAGTATTTACGTGACACATCCGTGAATGGCCCATACGTTCACAATTACGCTACGCTATTGAGCATATTTTCTATGGTGCGCATGCGCAGTACTTACAAATAGGCGAATTTACGTCTCCGCCACGCATAAATTCGCTCAGAAGCGTTGTTCTGGATCAGGCCCATTGTCTTTAGCTAAAAAGATCCCATAAAATGAACAAACCTATATTTTAAAATCCCATATTTAAGCCACTATGCCACTCCCCAACCCCCACCTTTGGATAAGTGTCACTTGAGATTTGCGTATCGACTCGGCTGAGGTTATTACCTTGCATCCAGGACGATGCTGGTTTTTATGATGCACACATCCTGATTGCCATTTATGACATATAAACAATCCTTTTCTAGCTGCCAGTAAATAACTTTCTGCACAAATAAATTGAAGCCAGGGCAATAAAACAAGAGCACAGATCTCCGGCCAAATTAAGGTCACTTCCGTTTTCTAAAATACTTTTTTATATACAAGATTTTGCACCGTAATGACCCCTAAGAAGCAGATGCTTCTTAGCTGCGTATCCGTAGTAAAGGACCTACTATACATGCATAGTAGGTCATTTACACAATCTACGTGCCAGTTCGGTACGTAGATTTCCTCTGCGCAGTCTTTAGAGACCACACGTATTATTTGAAGTAGAAAGAGGCGGTGTAACGCCGCCTCGGAGAGGGATTAGATTGAAGTGGGAGGGGAAGGATTTAAATTAGCCGGGGAGGGCGGGGGGAGGCAAGGGGCCTGATCCAGGCCTACGCTGGCCAGCGTTACTACGTCGACCAGCAGCATAAGATCGGTTGAAAAAGATCAGGCGTCCGTAGCAGCGCCGTGATAATGCTGGAGGGGGCGTCCCCCAGCGTTACTATGTTCAGGTTAGTGTAGGGAGGCGGGAGGAGGGAGGGTAATGAGGCTTGGAGGGCGGCGTTATCGTAGTAACGCTGCAATCCCAGCGTAGTTACAGTCCCTTACGCCGGCTGAGGTTAGGGTAGCTTTCAGCCGGCGTAAGGGAGTGCAAATACGTCCTAAGCAGGGGGAGTGTCGGGGAAGTGAGCTGCTGTTCCGCTGAGCGTTAGAACGCTCGGTGTAACAGCGTAGGTCTGGATGAGGCCCAATGTCCATGCGCACATTGCACGAATAGATAAGGTACCTAAAAACGGGAGGCGGGATAGGGGACTCATATCATGACATTCACGCATGCGCAGTACCGAAATGCGGGCATTTTCCCACACACAGAGTTTTCCCACACCCCCATCTTGTAATTCTGGATCTTGTTCTTCAGCCTTGTGTTTATATGATCAAGAGAACTTCACAATGACTTATATTACACACTATGGGGGGTGTGCTCCTGTGTCTGTTTCAGAGGACGGACTCACCTGTGTGTTGATGCGCTGTCTTCAAAGCTCTTCGGAAGCGGAATCCATGAGGGCTCAGGTTGAAAATGAAGTCGTTATGATAGGGCAGGAAGCAGAATCTGTGATCTACCAAATACGTGAGGTCATATACAGCTTTAATGTAGGCGCTTTCACTGCAGGAATATAACAGGGGAAGGAGAATGTTTATATCATTCTTATGGGTCACAAAAAGCAAAGTGCTGTCAGGAGTTATAGATCTTGGGACATCCAACTCATTTCCATGCAAGTCTTTCATTGAGGAGGTTGTCTGACTCTCCCCTATCCTCTGAGCCTGATAGCTTGCAGATAATAGCAGTATCAGATAAACCAGTTGGAACCTTCTTCTAGATCTTCTATGGTAGGTCTGTTTGGAAACTACAAGTCCCAGTATTCTCTAACTACATAGGCCTAGCTGATACCTAGCAAAGCATGCTGAGACTCGTGGTTTCACAACACCTGAAGAGCCACAGGTAGATCAGGCCTGGTCTAGGCTATTGACATTGTTCATTGCAGCTGTCAAGTTTGATGCCCCATAGCCCGTTTTTACTCCATATCTGTGGGTCACTGACAAAGTTAGAGACTATGGGCAGGATCCAGGCTCGTTATCTATGCATGTTTTCTGCTCTGAGTGTGCAAATGGTGAATGCACATGCGTTCCTAAAAGGCTTTCTGCTGGTGGGACAAGCTGGCCCTCCCTTTGTACAGAGTGTGTGCATGGTGGGACTGGGGAGGGATGGTAATCATACATCCTTAATCACGCAACAGCCATATGATACTTAAATATTAACGTAGTGCCTCCGGAAGCGGTTGCAGTCTCTGGTCCGATGGCCCGCTTTGCGAAATAGAGAAAGATGAAAGTTACATTTTGGCTATCTCTATTTCGAATAGGGGCCATTTTAGAAATTTTATTTATGAATGGGTGAGTGTGTGATCAGTTCGAAACTGGCTGCGAGGGAACGGCTCTATCGAAATAGGGCTGTCCTTTGCGGGGACCCACACCCCTCCTGAAGTCCTGTATGTGCAAAAGGAGTGGTCTCCCTTCACATGTACGAAACGTAGGATCCAAGGGCAGCACCGGGGCCCATGCTGATACAAGGGCCCACAGTCGTCATCACCGCACCACCAAAGCTCCCCACCGGGTTACCTAGGATATCATCAGGACCAAAGCATATTTTTTTGCCATACCATAACCAGAACCATAATTCTTTGCTACAAACCTGTTCATCTGACAGTTGCTGTGACAACTGAAGGCACATTTCATAATGGTGTCCAGGGTCATGAGGCTGACATGGTGGAAAAGCTCCACCGACTTATGATCTGGGGTCAGCTTCTCCCATTTGTCCTAAAAAAAAGATGCAATATCAGTCAAAGTATATGACTTTTTTTGTTAAAACTTAGAACTTTTTCTAAATGTTGTTATCCCCAAACTGTTGACTCAAGTTTTTCGTAGTTAATATGAACTGAATATGTTGGCTGAGTTTACATCTTGAGGAAAGACTTTTCATTGTAATAGATTTCCTTAATAAAAACATTATTGTATGAAACTGCACCAATCCTGCCAGGTAAGACTGCATAAATGTATTAATTTACCATGTTGTCATGGACCGTTGGGTGAACTGTATACATATTGTGATGCTTTGATTGGATGTTTACAGATTGTGGAAGGTGGCCTGGTTCTGGTGAGGTGTTCAGAGTAAAATGGTGGGAACTGGTCAATCTATCAGAATGTTGGCATGAAACTCAGATAGTCCTCTCCTTACCAGCATGGTATTAGCACAGTCTGACATCAATTTGACATACGGCTTCAGAACATCATAATGGAACGCTGGAGTAAGAAGCTTACGGTGCTGGGACCATTTCTGTCCTGATAACACCAGAAGCCCTTTCCCTGAGCAATACAAATATAACAATACAGTCAGAGATGTGGACATTTACACCAATTATAAATGAATGTCAATAAAATGTATAAATGAATATAGAGTTGGTTGTAAGTCCATTTTCTCTACATGAAAGATGGCAATGTACTTTCCACTTATGACCTTGTGTCTTTTGAAGGTGGCTGGGGGTAACAATGTATACCTCCAACACAATTTCACTCACTGTCAATAAGCCGGATCCTGACCTAGTACCGCCACCATCGGAGCGGGGATTGCACGCCCCGTGCACTCCCCGCTGTCGGGAGTAAATCTGGACACTTACATGTCCAGATTCCTACTTTAACTTTTACAATCAGCTATGAGGCCTTACAGCCGCATATCTGATGGTAACGGGGCTTGTCCCGTAACTTGCATGTCTATCTTAACCTTTACGGCAGAGATATGACATGCGTAAAGGGGGAGGTAAAGACCCCTTTTCGTAACAGCCGCCGGAAGTAACTATAATGCCTTATGGTATCGTATAAAGGTTGTGCGCATGCGCACAACCTTCAAAGCAGGGGATTTACGGCCGAGCAGCACGTAATTCCCCCATTGGACGTTCTTCAGGATCAGGTCCAATGTCACAAGACAAACAAATAATTAAGCCATTTCCTTTTTGGTCATCACTATTGGCATTTATATCATAGAGTCTGTCTACTCGTATCAATAAATGTCATACCTACCAATCCAAGGTGTTAAAAAGCAATATACAATGTTGTCCTTTGGATCTGTAAATGAAAAAGTTTAAGTGTCATGTAAAAAATATTCATCAACAATATGCTACACACAATAGTAAATTAATGATAATACATAAATGCAACCCATTGGAAGCTTTAAGACTAAAGCAAACCCTGTTTATTAGTGGCTAAACTTCTGTGGATGCAGGGTGTACAGCAGCTATTGGGCCCGAAGAAGATGGAGGGCCTGAGGTAGCTGCCCACCCTGCATTTATGTAGTTTTGGCTTGTGAACTTCTTTAAGAATAAAACCACATTTTTTTATGGTCAATGCTCCATTCTTCTAAGGCATCATTTTAAGCCACAGCTCAACCTCAGTAGTAGTGTTTTAAACCACTGTCTATAATCTTACAAAAATAAATCAAATAAAACGAAGAGATTTGTAGTAATGAGATATGTTCTATTGCGCACCACTTTTATTCATATTTGTGCAAGGAATTTTAATTCAATAACAGTACTACAGAGTAATTTAATATATGATTCTTTTGAATGAAACAAGAAAGCAATGTTTATGTAATTGTGTGTAACAAGTGTGTACACAGTTTAGTTTACAACATTTTATAAGATGGTGTGTGAAGATAACTGGTTCACTTGGAAGAGTTAATAGTACAATTGTAAATTTTCATACATGTTTTAAATCTATCTAGAAAAAATACAATAGAATTAGCAATAAAGTCTTACCCTGCCTTGTCAGAATGGCCTTTGCATAGTCTGGGTGAGTGACGAAGAGAGAAGCAAAGAAATTTCCAAGCCACATTGGGAAACCATATTCATATTGTTTTGCATATGCAGCCACTCTGTCCAAATCCTTCCCATCTTGCTTAAACTGGTAACATGCAAAAAGAAAGAGAGAGAAGTGTAAGTTTATCAAGAATGAAATCTGGAGGAGCCCATGTGACTGCTATTAGCCCACATCTTTCAGGTCATTGGCTACAAACACCAACATTTTCATCATTTTGTACAATACTTGTTCACTTTTTGCTGCCCTATAGCTATGTTTGACATCAGGGGCAGAAGGTAACAGACTCAAGCTCTATAGCAAAGACACAAGGTCCTAGGGCCAGATTTACTAAGGGGCGCTTTAAATCACCTCTGCAAATCGCCTGACATCGCCTGTGTTTAGGGGCAACTTTGAGAATTAAATCTCAGCATTTACTAAAAGGCGATTTTGCATGTCGATTTTGAAACTCTGGCGATGTTTTTACCGGCGATTTAAATCTCCGGAGATGGAGGCGATTTTTTTCACTGTAATGTTAAGTATAGGGATTTT
>WWET01002060.1:59431-94243 GCA_011038615.1 Limnodynastes dumerilii
AAATATAAAATATATAAGAATTTTCTTATAAGAAAGATATAAATAAAATGAAGAATATATATTAGTAAAAATCAATTTAAAGCCTTCCAAGTTTAGTAGTAACAAACAAGTTTATTGATACAATACTATCTGGTACAAAATCAAATGTTAAAAAACTCTAATATGTGCTTTTTAGTTATGGCCAGATTATACTTTTGCCCCTGTTATCTTCAGAAAATTTCTTATTTGTATGTATAGGAAAAAAGAGAATTGGGTAAAGGTGCAGCGCTGTTCAGTGTGTTTCACAAAATTATAAATGCACAATATCCCTATTTCTAGAGCGGCATACAGATGTCTAGATTAAAAACTATCTCACTGTTTATGTGAATCGAGTTCAATAAGTTCAGATAGTTCTTGAGGAAACCAGATTTGTTCAATTAGTATTTCTTGGGTGGGCAATTATTCCTCCTCTCAGGCATCCATACATAGAAGGACAAAAAAAAATGAATAAAACACTTGCTAGGTAACACCATATAAAGGATGTAAACACTACTCCAACCTCAGTAAATAAAGGGTTAACTTTTTACTGGGATAAATGTGATGAAACAACAAAGTAGGTACATCAAATAAAGACACCAAAATCAAAGAACAGTTCTCGTACCCCTAAAGTCCCAGGGAGGAACGATCAGGTGGTCCGTGTAGAGCAGCCGCCGGGATGTCCTAACAGGTGGTGGGGTGAGTGACAAAACGATCGTCCACGGTGACTGGTGATCCGGAGTTCCTTATGGTAGAAGTGTCAGCCCAATTCTCTTTTTTCCTATTCACCTTTTGGGGCGGGGGGCCCCTTCTGGGAGAGGTCTGCTGCAGTTTTAAGGCGCTTTTAAAGTGATAGATATCCTATTTTATTTATATGTATACACAATTAGGCCCGTATTCAGAGTACCAGACGTATAACATACACGTCCAGTGTTTAGCGATTTTTAACTAATGCCCATGTGTGGTAATTTTTGAACGTAATCTACGTATCTTTTTCTTACGTAGATTGTGCATTTAGGCAATCTACGTAAGAAAAAGATACGTAGATTACGTAACAAATGACTACGCATGCGCAGTAGTAAAAAACACTAAACACCAGACGTATATGTTATACGCCCGTTACTCTGAATACGGGCCTTAGATCCAATTGATAATCATTTCATATACAAACAATTAATACCGCTCTATAATTTAGTATTCACTAATAGTCACCTTTCCAATGAGGTCCCACAATGAGACACGAGCCAGGCGCTATCTTCGGAAACTTTTGCGCCATGCGCTGTGGCTCTCATTTCAAAATATATCTAAGCCTTGCCAGGAAAAACACTGCACATGCACACGGAACAAGGAACAGCACTGCTGATGCTAGCGGCCAAAACATTCGTTATATTTGTGTGTGTTTATTTATATTTTGACTTCTTTAAAAAAAAGTCAAATTTTGCTATATATTCTAACTCCTCTACCAGATATTAGGGTAAGGAAAAGGGAGGGATATGGGGAGACCGCTGGAATTCCTATTTATTAACAGGTTTTTATATAGTGTTATCAGATTACACAACACTTTACAGAGAATATTTTACATCAGTCTATGCCCACTGGAGCACATATTAAGGTCCCTAACACAAACACACACTAAGGTTAATTTATTTAGCATGTTTTTGGAGTCTGGGAGAAAAACGGAGCACCCAGAGGAAACCCACACAGACACAGGGAGAACATACACACTACACACAGATAAGACCTAGTCCGGGAATTGAACTCAAGACCTCAGTACTGAGAGACACAAGTGCAACTCACTGAGCCACCATACTGCCCATGCAAATTCCTATAAGAACATCTTTTTTACTCTACTCCGCTCCAACACTTTATAAATTAACCGGCCTACGTTCATAAGAACGGGCCAGTAATCGGGGGGAAAGGGGGGTGGGGTAGTGTATAGCAATCTCTATGGAAACAGTAGTATTCCATTGCATTTGGTCATCAGTGTTTTGTAAGTATAGATCATTTTATTTTCATGCGATAAAAGCACATAAACATAAACTGATCTAATTTTAGTAAATAGAGCCCTTTATGTATAAAAAATAAAGAAGATAAAAAGATAAAATACCTTGTAGCTGAAAGGTATCAGATTACAGTTACAGGACACTTCTGCCCCTCTGCATTCTATAAAACTATATAGTAGATTGTAATAGATAATCTGTCCATATTCTGTGAGCTATGGGCATATACAATATACTGTATATACAGTATATATAACCATAGGCCTAATAAAATGTGCGATGCCAAAAAGTGTATAACAATTAAGGTAATCTGTCCCCAAGCGACAATATAAAAAGTCTCAAAATATAAAGCCGAGTATCTATAATAAGAGCTTTTACTGGATTTCAATGGTGTTCTATTTTTGTTGTGTAATTGTAGCTGGCTTTGATTACCTGCATTATGAATGTGTATAATGTGTATAACGTGTAATGACTGCACTCTCCACCAATCATCACGGAGATGAAACAATAAAGGTGTAATAAAAGTCTTGATGATATGCCAGCTTCTGCAGGTATTCCACATATCAGTCGGGTAAAGTTGCTGGGGATGGCTGTGTGGGGTCTTCTGGCATTGGTGGGATTACAGAGCTTCTACCCGAGTTTGGGATCTAAGGTGAAAGTCACCGCCGGTGGCTATGAGGATATTGTGATTGCCATACATCCCGGCGTACCTGAAGATGGAGGAATCATAGAGAAAATTCAGGTAAGATCATTATACAGATAAGTCTTTAGAAATCTTCCGTATGGGGAAGAATACAAGGTATAACTTTATCGACAGCGGGATGGGAAACGTTAGCGGTGACAGATGAATTTAGTATATATATAACACATAATGGGGTAGATCCAGAACTAAGTCCGCTGACGTAAAAAAGCTGTTTTGTATGTACTGCACAGGCGCGAGGAAGATGTTACGCCACGTAACTCTGAACGTATGTACCAGGCTAGTATCATCAGCATAACTACGTACGAATCACTACGTATCAGAATGCAATGTTAAATCATTCAGACTTAAGAGCAAAAGGTCCAAACTTCCGTAAAATGGAAATCGTAGAGTGTGTAAAACGCGTGCGTTTTGCAAGTGCGCACCCCCTGCCGTACTCTAGACTCAGACATCCATATTAGTTGTGGTGACGTGACATTTTCAACAGCGGAGATGGATGGGGCGCTAAGGGCGCTAAGGGGAGGTATGTTTATACAGAGGACGTGTAAAGCATTCAGCGCTGGATCGGTGCTGTCCGCATTTTAAATGAAGACCGCTCAGAAAAGCTTTGCTGGGGGCATAGTAGTGTAAGCCGCACGAGCCACAGGCGTAGTTTGCCGTTCCGCATATCACAGTAGGTACCCGGGGAGAGTAAATATCACAGTAGGTACCCGGGGAGAGTAAATATCACAGTAGGTACCCGGGGAGAGTAAATATCACAGTAGGTACCCGGGGAGAGTAAATATCACAGTAGGTACCCGGGGAGAGTAAATATCACAGTAGGTACCCGGGGAGAGTAAATATCACAGTAGGTACCCGGGGAGAGTAAATATCACAGTAGGTACCCGGGGAGAGTAAATATCACAGTAGGTACCCGGGGAGAGTAAATATCACAGTAGGTACCCGGGGAGAGTAAATATCACAGTAGGTACCCGGGGAGAGTAAATATCACAGTAGGTACCCGGGGAGAGTAAATATCACAGTAGGTACCCGGGGAGAGTAAATATCACAGTAGGTACCCGGGGAGAGTAAATATCACAGTAGGTACCCGGGGAGAGTAAATATCACAGTAGGTACCCGGGGAGAGTAAATATCACAGTAGGTACCCGGGGAGAGTAAATATCACAGTAGGTACCCGGGGAGAGTAAATATCACAGTAGGTACCCGGGGAGAGTAAATATCACAGTAGGTACCCGGGGAGAGTAAATATCACAGTAGGTACCCGGGGAGAGTAAATATCACAGTAGGTACCCGGGGAGAGTAAATATCACAGTAGGTACCCGGGGAGAGTAAATATCACAGTAGGTACCCGGGGAGAGTAAATATCACAGTAGGTACCCGGGGAGAGTAAATATCACAGTAGGTACCCGGGGAGAGTAAATATCACAGTAGGTACCCGGGGAGAGTAAATATCACAGTAGGTACCCGGGGAGAGTAAATATCACAGTAGGTACCCGGGGAGAGTAAATATCACAGTAGGTACCCGGGGAGAGTAAATATCACAGTAGGTACCCGGGGAGAGTAAATATCACAGTAGGTACCCGGGGAGAGTAAATATCACAGTAGGTACCCGGGGAGAGTAAATATCACAGTAGGTACCCGGGGAGAGTAAATATCACAGTAGGTACCCGGGGAGAGTAAATATCACAGTAGGTACCCGGGGAGAGTAAATATCACAGTAGGTACCCGGGGAGAGTAAATATCACAGTAGGTACCCGGGGAGAGTAAATATCACAGTAGGTACCCGGGGAGAGTAAATATCACAGTAGGTACCCGGGGAGAGTAAATATCACAGTAGGTACCCGGGGAGAGTAAATATCACAGTAGGTACCCGGGGAGAGTAAATATCACAGTAGGTACCCGGGGAGAGTAAATATCACAGTAGGTACCCGGGGAGAGTAAATATCACAGTAGGTACCCGGGGAGAGTAAATATCACAGTAGGTACCCGGGGAGAGTAAATATCACAGTAGGTACCCGGGGAGAGTAAATATCACAGTAGGTACCCGGGGAGAGTAAATATCACAGTAGGTACCCGGGGAGAGTAAATATCACAGTAGGTACCCGGGGAGAGTAAATATCACAGTAGGTACCCGGGGAGAGTAAATATCACAGTAGGTACCCGGGGAGAGTAAATATCACAGTAGGTACCCGGGGAGAGTAAATATCACAGTAGGTACCCGGGGAGAGTAAATATCACAGTAGGTACCCGGGGAGAGTAAATATCACAGTAGGTACCCGGGGAGAGTAAATATCACAGTAGGTACCCGGGGAGAGTAAATATCACAGTAGGTACCCGGGGAGAGTAAATATCACAGTAGGTACCCGGGGAGAGTAAATATCACAGTAGGTACCCGGGGAGAGTAAATATCACAGTAGGTACCCGGGGAGAGTAAATATCACAGTAGGTACCCGGGGAGAGTAAATATCACAGTAGGTACCCGGGGAGAGTAAATATCACAGTAGGTACCCGGGGAGAGTAAATATCACAGTAGTTACTTGGGGAGAGTAAATATCACAGTAGGTACCCGGGGAGAGTAAATATCACAGTAGTTACTTGGGGAGAGTAAATATCACAGTAGGTACCCGGGGAGAGTAAATATCACAGTAGTTACTTGGGGAGAGTAAATATCACAGTAGGTACCCGGGGAGAGTAAATATCACAGTAGGTACCTGGGGAGAGTAAATATCACAGTAGGTACCCGGGGAGAGTAAATATCGCAGTAGGTACCCGGGGAGAGTAAATATCGCAGTAGGTACCCGGGGTAGGTACCCCTTGGAGAGACTTAGGTCCAGATTTACTAACTTAACTATTGCATTGTAGAGAATGTCAGCTAGAATCTGATTGGTTGCTATTGGCAAACTCTCCACTGTTTCAAAACTCATAGCTTCGTAAATCTGGACCTTAATGTCAGGTTGTTGAAATTAGAACTCTGGGGAGTGTTCCCGTACTGAAAATAAACTTTTGCTAAATTCGAATACCGTCTAAAATGGTACAGCCATTGCGTACGGGTTGCGTACATGCAGAGGTTTGGAAGTCCGCACAGAAGGGGAAGTGTACACCCATGACACTCCCCCCTTGCACGCAGAGTTAGGACGGCATACGCATCCATAACTCTATCTTAATGCCCAAGTCCTCCCACATTGCTTCCTTAGCACGCTCAGCCCCGCTTGTCTTGCGAGGTCTCGGCATATGAAAGGCATGTCATTATGTTCCGTAAACATGGAGTTCCTTTTCGTAACATGTGACCTGCGTATGCACATTGTCAGCGTTTACACAAGCGGCTTGCGTGATTCCCCTAACGTTACTATTTCTCAATCAGGCCCATTATCTTCTTTATTTAGACACATATTACTATTTACTATTTGACTGAGACATAAAGAATTTTAATAACAGTTTTTGTATTATTGATTTTATTCTCCTAATACCATTCACTGCTGCTTATATTCTTCATCTGGTTTTTGAAGGCTCTGGTGAAGGAGGCAACACATACTCTATTTAGTGCCACAAAACAAAGGCTTTTCATTAGAAGCGCAAAAATCCTGATTCCTTTAACTTGGTCACCAAAAGAGAATTATGGCAACCGCGCAAGAGAAAAATACGAAGAGGTAAAATTTAGATTATATTTCTGTTTTATATACATTGTGACAAAATGTGATTCTTGCCCATAGATATATAAATATCACCTTTACCTGGCAACTTCATTGGTTCAGCCATTATGTGGACTGAAACGATAGGTGTAACACAGGAGGGAATGGACAATGAGATATATATCACAGCTTAGTTGTCAACTACTTGTTTCTCCCAGAAGGTAGCTTGGGGGTGGTGCTTGAGGGCATGGTTTATGCAAATCATGCCTAAAGCCCCACCCCTGCCTAATCAATGCTGACAGTCATAAGGTTACTAAAGATGGGGCAGGGCTTGATGTCATCCTTTGTTATGCGCATGGCTTGGGGCAAAGTAAGGTAAGTTACAACAGTGTAGTCCTATATTCCGTACAATCCACTTCCGTACCATGGACCCCACCTGCCCCTATGCCATGTACTATAGGGCTGGTGCATAATAAAGGATCATACATAAAGTTCTTATTTCATTTTTATTCTCCAAGCCCTGAATGTACGATTTCAATACCTCCCCCTTGCCCACCATGCATAAAATACCTATGGCGGAGCGTCACATTCTGCCTTCGGAAAGGCTTTAAGTGCGTGATCCAGAATCAATTGTAGTACATTCTAGTGCGTTGTCACCACGTGTTTGCACGCTCAGAACACTCACATGGAGTACTTACGCATTCGGAATGCTTCAGTTAGCTGTGTTACGTAATTCTGGATCCGGTTCTACAGTATATGAGATAGAGGAGGCACAGCCGGTATGTTTTCATTGCGAGTGACACAAATCACTTGACCTCCTTTATTAGATTCAAAGGGCCAGATTTACTAAACTGCGGGAAAGGTAAAGTGGAGATGTTGCCCATAGCTACCAATCAGATTCTAGCTCTCACTTTCCGATTACATATTAGAGAATGTCAGCTAGAATCTGATTGGTTGCTGTGGGCAACATCTCCACTTTTCCTTTCAAGCAGCTTAGTAAATCGAGACCCAAGACATATATATATAAATATTCTTAATAACATTGTTTTTCTTTTACCCATATACAGGCAGATGTTATTATTGCCCACACATTCTTAAATATCGGGGATGCCCCTTATACCAGGCAATATGGCTTCTGTGAAGAACGAGGACAATACATCCATTTGACACCCAACTTCTTAATGCAAGAAAAGTTAATATCAGTATTTGGACCTCATGGTAAGAATGTCATTTGTTTATTGTAAGTGCCAAACCCCGCCCATACTGTCCAATTTTAATGCCTCCCTCCTCCCACAATGCGTATTTTCTGGGATGACACGCCCTATCATACGGAGTTACATTGCGTAACATGCTCATTCCGTTCTCACAGCATGTGTAAATTAGCTGTCGTTATGAAGTCTGGATCTACGCCATTTACTACAGGAAATAGAGATTTATGTAACACTTGTGTAAAATCCACACCAATAGATCTGTTTCCCTGATCTGACATGTTACAGGAAAAGTCTTTGTACGTGAATGGGCTCATCTTCGCTGGGGAGTATTTGAGGAGCACAACTCTGAAAAATCCTTCTATATTTCTGGAAGACTCCAACCAGAAGCCACAAGGTATTTCGCATCGAATGTCTAATTTCCTTATCCATATGAAACAGTAATCAGCAATGCAGGGAGGATAGCTGGAAAAGTCTGGCCGTTCAACACCCCTGATTCTGCATGGTATATCACCATAATAAACTCCTATGCACTTCACCATTAACTAAATTTCCCTGACTATAAAAGTATTGGGGCTGACCCAGACCTGATCGCAGGCCCAATGGTATAACATATTTTTGCATTATTTTGCACTGAAAAAGTGCGCACGCAATTATTTGCGACCCAAACCCAAATGCAAGTCACTGCATTACTGCTTGCGTTTAGATTCCTCTTAAAATAAGAGGAAAACGGGTGGAAAGTTACACCTATGCCGCTTTTACATCACCTACCCCAGCAATAACTTGTGTGTTTCAACCTGGGTTATTGTCGGGGGATTTTGGTGAAAAAAATCCAGGGCAGACCCGGGAAATTCTGGGTCCTGGGTCTGCCCTGACAGTATGAAGGGGCTGCGAGCCGCTTCAGGGGAGGGACTTTTTTTACTGTAGCATAGCAACAGCAAACAAATCCCTCCATTCAGGTGCATTAGGGGAGCACCTATCACAGCACCTCCAGACACAAGAAAAACCCTTCACCAAATACCTGGGTTTTTTCCAAGACCTGTGTTTTTGTCCAAATACCCGGGTATTTGGTGGTGATGTGAAAGGGGTTGTAGGCAAAACTATTATGAATTTCAAGGGGAGTTAAATGAATATAAAATAACATTTTCTTATTGCACACGGACAATGACCAGCTTTAATTTTATTTAGACTTGAGCTGGGAAACATCACCTTTCAACTTTAACACTGTTTACAATAGATGAAATTTGCCTCCTCTGTAAGGCAACATGGTTTTGCCCAGGTGTAACTTTCCACCTATTTTCCTCTTATATTAACACTCGATGTTGTCAGTATAAAAATGTATTTTATTGTCCTGAGTCACAAATGACTGTATTCAGAAGTTGTCAGTGCTTCAGCCACAGGACTGGAGTCACATGACATAGGGCCTGATCCAGACCTACGATGTAGCGCTGAGCGTACTAACGCTCAGCGTTACATCGTGGGACTCACCCTGACACTCCCCTGATTTTTGTGTGACATACGCTGCCGCAGGGCAGCCTTAATTAGCTGATCAGTGGCCCAACCGACTGCTGATTCGCTCATTAATACCAAAACCCACCCCTACTTTACCATTTAAATGCTTCCCCCCCCGCTTATCTTGGCGGGCGGAAGGGAAATACAGCCCTTTTGTACGGAATATCTATCGTACAAAACTTAATTATGTAACATGCCCGTAACATCTGGAGGATGCCTGCACCCTTCACTCAAAACACCCCTAATGCACTTTGCAACACAATTCTGGATTCAGTTCGAAGGGTTTAAATTTTAAAGGAAATAAAAAAGTTATATTACCAAGGACACACAAGGACAATAGCCATTGCTGAAACTGACAAATGCACTTCTCAGAAAACACCAGTAATATACATTCAAATATAAATAAACAATAAACACATTGGGCAAAACTGGCAATGTCTGAAATGCTGACAGATCTAGGGCAATCTTTAATCCTTCTTTCCCGCATATAAAGTCACTTCATAGTCTCATTTCATGCCCCAAGCATGGCTTTGCCCAGGTGTAACTTTCCACCCGTTTTCCTCTTATATTCACACTCGATGTTGTCAGTATAAAAATGTATTTTATTGTCCTGAGTCACAAATGATTGTATTCAGAACTTGTCAGTGCTTCAGCCATGAGACTGGAGTCACATGACATAGGGCCTGATCCAGACCTACGATGTAGCGCTGAGCGTACTAATGCTCAGCGTTACATCGTGGGACTCACCCTGACACTCCCCCTGCCCCCAGCATAGTTACCCTCGCTAACGCCGGGTGAAGGCTACCCTAACTTCAGCCGTTAACTACGCTGGGACGGCATTTACTAGAGTGTAGTAACGCTGGGGGACGTCCCCTCCACCGTTACTACGCTGGTGCTAAGGACGTTACGCCGGGCAACATCTGCCCGGCGCATGCGTAGATCAGCTAATCAGCC
Organism: Limnodynastes dumerilii; assembly: GCA_011038615.1. NCBI lineage: Eukaryota > Metazoa > Chordata > Amphibia > Anura > Limnodynastidae > Limnodynastes > Limnodynastes dumerilii. Next base: position 69,450 of record WWET01002060.1, read on the forward strand.
GTTCTTACACTTACGCTCGCTGTAGTTACTACGGCGGACGTAGCTCTGGATCAGCCCCATAGAGTTTAAACCTATTTAACATGTCTGAACCACTGTAGTCTGTCACCTATTCAATTTTACATTTCAATGCAATGCCTTAGGCCGGGGTTATTTGTATCAGTCTGAATCATATAACTTAATTATAATTACTCATCTCTTTTATATTGCTGCCAGGTGTACGCTTGCTGTTAATGGTACTTACAGAGTAACACGACATATGGAAAATTCCTGCATAACGAGAGCCTGCGGCATTGATCCTGACACGGGCTTATTTGAACAAGGCTGCACTTTCTTCCCTGAGGAAAATCAATTTGCAGGAGGGTCTATAATGTACTCACCGGCTCTGCAGTCTGTGAGTATTATGAGAGCTTATGAATGGTCGCTAAATGAAACACATAACGGATCCTGACCTCATAACGTCAGGGGACTTATGCAAGGCATTTGCGTAAGTCCCCTGACACGTAACATTGGCGCATTCGCACGCCAGATGTTATTCAAGCCTACCTGCTGACGAGTGTGGGTCCCAGTAGCGAACAGTCCTATTTCAAAAGGGCCGTTCACTCCCAGCCAGTTCCAAACTGTCTGGGATATCGATTGCTTATGCCTCGATGAGGCCTAGCAATCGATCCCCGGAGCACCGAACACTTTGCTTCGAAAGGTGAGTTCCCCCAACCCGCTCCCTAACCCAAAGCCTAAGTCTCCCTTCACGCTGTCTAACCCTAAGTCCCTAGCAAAGGCGCTTCCGAAAATGAATGGGTGAGTATGCAAATCACATACTCACCCATTCATTAAAAAAATTCACTCCCCTCTACCATCCGGTATTTCAGACCCCCGCACATTCGTAAAGCGTGGATCTAGCCCATAGATAGCCTTCAATTCTCCACTTGGTGTGAAACTACAACTACCAGCATGCCACAGCAGAACAGCTATAGCTAATCATGAAGGACTTGAATTACTGCAGGCTGCCTATGACAGTTATAGGGGACCCCCCCAACAGGAGCAGAGTATTCTGTACCTAGTGGAATGGATCTGCAATGTCTCTGTTTGATGGTCCTGATTCTCTTTGTCCCGATCATGTCGGCTTTGTCCCAACTGGGGTAGAAGATGGGAGGTGTGTACCATTCACTGTTCCACAGTGTGGTGAATGTATACCCTCCAACATGACCCATTCCATTAGGTACAAAACACTCTGCTCTTCAGTTTCCAACTGTCAGTTACTATGGTAACCCCCTTTGTTGGAGAGGCAAATCGTTTTTGAAATATCAGTTTATTCAATTAAACCAGGTGAGTGACAGTTGGAAGCTCAGGAGCGGATTAAATTGTACCTAATGGAATGGGTCATGTTGGAGGGTCTGTGAATGGAGAGTGACCTGGCCACACGTGGCATCGGGGACACTGTCCCGTTGTCACCAATGTTGGGAATACACAGCACTGGTCACATTAAAGCAGCTTTATAAGCACAATGGGCCTGATTCAGACCTCTGTGCGTTTTCCCTATGTACGGAGGTCTGACAGTCCGAATGAAAGAGGGGCGTGGCCTCCCCTGTCACTGCCCCCTCTCGTGCAGAGTTAGCAGCAGTAACGCTGCCAGAACCCTACCTTAAGTGTCCTGTGCGGCCCGTACGACCACTGATCTGCACAGGCCACCCTGTCACCTTTATTTGTTCCGCTTCCCAAGTACCCTTAGTTCCGTGCGCCTGGAGCTCCGTTGCACAATATGTGGCATGCGCAGATGTTACCATTAGGCTCAGTGAGTGCGTTGGAGGCATGACAGTAGGTCCCATAGGACAGGATGGGTCTCATAGCATAGAATGGCACCCATAGAAAAGCTTGACCCCAAAGGAAACAATGGCAGCTGAACTTTTCGGCTAACCAGCGCCCCCTTTGGGGTGACTCTGGTACCCGTGTGTCAGGTGAGCTCCGGGATCGGACAGGCAGAAGGGGTTACCATCTTGCTTTTTCCCCTCCTACCCCTCTCCCGAAAAAAAAATTCTCACTCGGTCCACTCCCATTGACCGCCATGTGTTTCATTAGACTCCATTGCATTCCGTTGGCTTCCATTGACATTGCATTGAGTAACGTGACACAACATGCTTTCTATGACTCTTTTCAACAGGAAAAATCAGGGTGTTTGAGGGACTGGGTGAGTGTTAGGCTGCGGAATTAGGGTTCGAGTTATGCTTAAGCAATATGCTTGTGTAAGTAAGTAACATATGGGGGATCTGAATCTGCCCCAAGCTGTGAAACAACTAGGGCAGAATTTCCTATGAGAGTATACTGGAGTCTGTGGCACTACATGTTCCAGCATGCCCTGTAGCCAAGAACCATGGAGAAATGTAATACCTGATAATAAAAGCATATTGTGTTTCCTATACACAGGTCACTGAATTCTGTGACAGCACTAATCACAACATTGAAGCCCCAACATTGCACAACCGAATGTGCAATCATCACAGCACCTGGGACATCATTAAGAAATCCAGCGATATTGCCGGGACCGCCCCGAGGGACGATGGCAGCATTCCGGAACCGTCCTTCTCCCTCCTGCGCTACAGGGAGCGAGTGATCACGCTGCTGCTGGATGTGTCGGGAAGCATGGCCGCTGTAATTGTTAATATGTTACTATGGTGAATCACTGGCAAATTCTATGAGGGTAAAAGGGGAGAGTACAAGGAGGTTAAAATAAAGCAACACCCGGGCTACCTAACATCATGATAGCCAGGTGCTCCTCCAGTGACTCTCAGGGGTTGTAGGTTGCCCCCCTCCCCCCCTCATCTGGCTACCTGATGACAACAATGGTGGCAGGCTATGTGTGCTCTGCAGGGGCTGGCTGGCTGGCAACTTATAGCTTAGCCTAGCTCCTCCTCCTCTAGTCCCATACATCCAGGGCTGCTGCCAGATATTTTCAGGCCTGGGGCACATCCTTGGAGCCCCGCCCCCTACATGACATCGTCCGGGGGTGGGGGGGGTCGCGGAACTGCAATACCAGAGGGACGATGCGCAGGGAAGCATTCCCTTGCGCATTGGCCCCCTACGGTACACCTCTAAGCAGCAAGTACACCTGCTTCTTTAGAGCCATGAGATTCTGAACTAAGTACGCTAGTGTTTATACGCTAGCCGCTGACGTAAAATCGCCTATTTGTATTCACTGCGCATGCAGTAACGTACGTACCATCAGCGTAAATACAGGGGCGTGTCATCCATGCGGAGGGAGGCATTTAAATCGTACAGTATGGGACGGATTAGGCCGTTACATACGTCAATCCATTACGTACGTCAGTACTTACGCTTTGAAAAGTTAAGGTAGGGTTTGGGAAGCGTAGAACGAACAAAGTACGCACGGGCGAGGGGAGTGCCTAGTAAATACGCTACGCAATGAAACGTAACTAGCATTTAGGTCTGGATTTACCCCATGGTTAGTATCTGTGGGCCCCATCAGCTTCGGGGCCCCATCTGATGGCGGCCCTGCATATATCTCATATTTCCAACGACAATCACCCACCAAGGGTAACATTATTGGGTCCCTACTCCTCCCCCCCCCTGATAATCCAACCCCTATGATACAATCAGGCCCGACGACAGGGGGGGGACAAGCTGAGATGGTTGAGACGGAACTCTGCACTCCACTGCTGTTGACATTATTAAGAAGGGATGGGGCCCCCCAAAAACATGAGTGTACGGGACCTAAAGAATTCTGTTGCCGGGCTTGGATACAATAAGTGAAATAAAAGGAGATTTATAAATATTGAACATTTTGATAGATGGTGAAGAGGAAAGTGTTAACATAACACCATGAAGTGAGTAAATGTATTTTTATTATAAAGCTCATCTCATATTTACCATTATATTTCAGAACAATCGTATTGGGCGACTGCGCCAGGCAGCAGACATATTTCTCACTCAGATCATTGCGGAAGGAACTTATATTGGAATCGTGGAGGTGTCGGATTATGCTTTCATCCTCTCTCAGCTGCAGCACATCACAGGGGAACAGGACAGAGAGCTCCTGAAGTCCCGCCTACCAGGAACAGTCACAATTTATGGCTCAGACTTCTGCTCTGGGATCAGAACTGCGCTTAAGGTTAGTTTGTTCTCTGGTGTATATTTTACCAAATAGTGATTGTTTTATGATAATTACTATTATTATTACTATTACTAATTATTACTATTATTGGGCCAGATCCAGAACTACGTATTTCTGCGAATTTACGCGTGGTGGAGACGTAAATTCACAGAAACGTACGAACTGCGCATGCGCACAAGGGAAAATACGCAAATTCACGTAGCGTAATTCTGAACGTAAGGGAGATTCACGTATGTATAACGTAAATACTTACGTGTGGGCGTGCCAATTTTACGTTTGTCAACAATACGAGCGTTTTACGTGAAGTAGGCGGGGGGTGGTATTTTAAGTGTACAGTATGGGCGTGCTAAGCTGCGTACGTTCACGTAGTCAGTACGTCCGTTAGCGGACGTATGCTGGTACTATTACTATTATTATTACTACATAGTATTATTACTATTATTATTATTATTACTACATAGTATTATTACTATTATTATTATTATTACTACATAGTATTATTACTATTATTATTATTATTACTACATAGTATTATTACTATTATTATTATTATTACTACATAGTATTATTACTATTATTATTATTATTACTACATAGTATTATTACTATTATTATTATTATTACTACATAGTATTATTACTATTATTATTATTATTACTACATAGTATTATTACTATTATTATTACTACATAGTATTATTACAATTATTATTACTATTATTACGTAGTATTATTACTATTATTATTAGATAGTATTATTACTACTATTATCTGTTGTTGTTGTTATGCATTATTGTTATTATTATTATTATTACTATTATTACTATTATTATTTTTATGCATTATTACTATAGATTTTTGGGCTGAGGTGAGCAGATATTTTTCTGTGTGATATCCTACTGCGCATGTTCAAAACTAATCGAGCGATCGAGCGATTCAGATCCAAACACAACTCAAGCGTTTGAGTCTGCTACCCAGCGGAGAGGGGACATGTGGCAGCCACTCCCCCTGCACTATAAGAAAACTATCAGGGGCTGACAGCTGCAAACAGCACTCTGCACTCCATGTATGAGTGTATTTATGTATAGCGCTATAGCACTCAGTACTCATACAAGCTGCCAGCCCCTGAATGCTTCTATCAGCCAGCAGTCCTGCCCAGCTCCGCCCCCAGTCCCACCCAACTCTGCCTAATCCCGCCCATCCAGAGTCGAGCCCTGTCTCCTTGATCTGGAACCTGACTCTGTCACCTTCTGCCCCTGGTTCCTGGATATCTTCATCATGCTACATTTCAGGATAATGAAGCAGATGCAGACCAGGAACCAGAAAAGTGGAGATGTTGGACATAGCAACCAATCAGATTCTTAAGTATGTCAAGAAAGTAAAAACTAGAATCGGATTGGTTGCTATGGGAAACATCTCTACTTTTCCAAACCGGCAGCTTAGTAAATTTGGCCCTAGACCTCTGTGCTCGGAGCACTGAGTTGGCCGATCCTTGCTGCATCCTGACTCCTGTGGGGACAAGGGTAGGCCACTCCCGTCACACATACAGACTAAAGATAGCAGGACCCTGACATAAGATTTCCACCCCCATGTGAAATGGGGACAGTCTGGAAAATCTGCAAAGGGCGTAAGGACTTAAACACACCATTCCTGAAGAATTTAAAAAGAAAATTGAACACCCCTCCAAGGAAGCCTAGAACTGGTCTGATGTCATTGATTTGATTGTAATATCATCCTTTATGACCGCACAGGTGAACGGAAAACGTTACGGATCATTGCATGGCACTGAAATAATATTTGTAGAAGATGGAGACGATCGGTATGATACAAGCCTTTGCGTTTCTGAGATAGAAGCCAGTGGAGCAATAATTCATATCATAGCACTGGGCCCCTCAGCGGTAGAGCAACTGGATAAGATCGCTGACATGACAGGTGAGGAGTCCATGGAGCATCCACTGGAGAAATGTTTTTGGGACAGGTAACGTACTCGGGGTCCTCTGTACTCGGGGGTCTTCTGTACTCTGTACGACCACCTTTTTAGCAGCCCAGTCAGGTATTTGCCTGGTGCAAGACTTCGGACTGAATCCTGAATTATGAAATGTGGGCGGTGTACTGTATGCATGGTGGGGGGAGGGACCGTATTCAAATTATCCAATAAGGCCGATGCGTAACATTTAAGGTTTAGGGTTCTGCGTTCAAAAGTCCATACTAGCAAAGGGAGTTCCATGAGTTCCATTCGCCACCGCAAACAGCCATTTTCAATTTACCAAGAGCAGGCAGCTAATTGTCAGCTGTGTGTTTATTAGAAAGCAGCTGCATTGGAAAAAGTAACCTGCGAACTGCCACAGGACCCAAAAGCTTCTGAAGATACTGAAGCTGCAGGGTAGTGTAGGGGAGCTGCGGGGAGGGAATAAGTGGGAGAAGGGGAAACATAGAGTTAGGCTGCAAGGAAGAGAGACTTAGGGTCAGGCTGTGGGGAAGGGAGACTTAGGGTCAGGCTCTGGGGAAGGGAGACTTAGGGTCAGGCTCTGGGGAAGAGAGACTTAGGGTCAGGCTCTGGGGAAGGGAGACTTAGGGTTAGGCTGCAGGGAAAAGGGTTGGGGTAACGGAAGGGGAGGGTTAGGGTAAGAATTACCATAAGGAATTGGGACAGGGGAAATAGAGAGCGTCGCTTACCTGTCTGCAGCGGGGCAGGAATTTTCTTTGGGAATGAGGTCTCAAAAATGGCCCTTTCGGAAAATGGTCATTCTCAGTGGCGACCTACACCCGGTCTTCACTTGCACATTCAAATCTTAAGTTCAGTACAGCAATCCACTAATGAGACTCCACCGCTGCTGTGGGCGAACACCAAGATTCTGGATCTGGTCTGATCTGCGACTATAGTGAGCCCTCATGGACTGTTGTACTGTTTTATTACAGTGGAGCAATGGAAGTAGTTTTTTAACTTTAGGTGAAAAGCATTAGATACTGTTGTTATTTTGTCATACAACTGCAGTGTCTTCTAAATTACTTGGGTCTGGTACAGTGGCAATATTAAATGGGGTTCCAACGCTTGTATTACATGTGGCTTATAATTGGGTCTGATACCCAAATGATATGATTTGGGATTATGGATTATGATACAGCTGGCAGCTGTATCATAATCATAATAGGCCAGCAAGGACCGGCAAACGCAACCGATCGTGATCATAGGGAGTAAAAAGCATAAATATTAAAGTAAAAATAATAGATTGTTCAATCAGATTTATTTAACAATTGCGGGCCGTATGCAGAGCTCTGGGCGCATTGCATATGCACAGTAATTTTGTAACGCCATCTATGTTTCTTTTTGCAACGTAGATTGCATATACGCGGTCTAACGCCATCTACGATTCTTTATGCAACGTCTTAAAGACCGCGTATACTCAATCCATGTTGCAAAAAGAAATGTAGATGGCGTTATAAAATTACTGCGCATGCGCAGTAACAAATATCGGAAGACTCCGGGCGCATTGCATACGGCCTTGTATTTGGGAATGCATAACATCAGCCTAGGCTTCAATACTGAATGCCCATCATTTAATTAGCAAAGTGCCTTTTTATAACAAATTATACAATTGATGGATTGCTCTATTGGTGTTTTCTATAGTAATTGTGTCTATGCATAGTGTAATGTAGTGTATTATAGAGTAACATCCCGTAAGTTTGAAGCTATCTCTGTCTGGAATTAAAAATCCCCCTAAGAATAATAACATCATCTACCTGACTGGAGAAATGAATACGATTTTTTCTAGGGGGACGAAAATACTTTGCCAGCGATGGTGTTGGATCGAATGATTTGATTGATGCATTTGTCGGAATTTCAAATGAAAATGGAGATTTTACTCCGAAAACTAACCAGGTAACATTACTCCTCCCTGTTATTACTACGTGTACATTTCAATCAACAATTCCCTTCAAGTTACAATATAGGTCCAGATCGTGGTCGGATACATTAGATTCCCACTGTATCCAGCCTCCCAAGTGAGCTCTATTGAGCAGAGGCGGAACTAGCGAGTTCCAGGTGCAAAAAATATGCTTTGGGCCTGATGATATCCCAGGGAACCCGGTGGGGAGCTTCGGCGGTGCGGTGATGACGGCTGTGGGCCCTTGTATCAGCATAGGCCCCGATGCACCTGCTGCACCAATGGTAGTTCCACCCCTGCTATGAAGGTGACTCCTGAGCATAGGGTGCTGCTTACATGCCCATATTTTAACATTTCCTTCCCCTTTGCGCTTGTCCCAGTCCCTCCGTCAGGGACCAGGTGGAAAAAAGTTTCAGATCACTGGATCGCGCAATGTGTTTCGATAACTCCGTTTTAACATTTGGCAGAATGCAAAATGGGCATTTTCCAATCCAAGAAATCGTCAAACATCCTCTTCTCAAATATTCTGGAAGAATTGCCAGCTCTGCCTTATTTATCAAAAAATCCTCTTTTATTTAATGTATCTACATCATTAAGTCCTACTGTGCTTTTCAGGGTGGGGGGAATAAACCTTAAATATATCATAGTTGCCAACTCTCCCTGAATATCAGGGAGACTCCCTGAAGATTGGGTGATCTCCCTGACTCCCTGAAGTGTTTGGTAATCTCCCTGATTCTAATTTCATCCATTGAGGTCTATGGAGATGACCAATTTCATGGAGGCCAAGATGTAATGAAAGAATCTTGTTAATCAGCTGCAGCGTCACTTTTAGCTTTTCTATAAAGATAGTAATGAAAGTATTCACTGACAATTTAATAATCAATAAATACTGACATTTTTATTGTAAAATAGCTTTCCTGGCAGTGCTAGATACATCTATGGGTGGAGCTATTCACAGGACACACCTCTTTGGCGCTAAAGGACACACCCCTTTGGAGCAGCGCCTTGATAGTGCTCTTACAATCTCCCTGATATTCATTTGCAAAAGTAGGCTACCATGAAATATATCCTCAATGTTATCAATGATGCATCTTGAGAACTCACCCCTATTTATGGATCTGTTTACATTAAATAATTAATATGTTAGCTAGTGGCTAAAGTACTGTTCTGAAATTCAGCTTTCAATAATTAGTATAATTAATATATTTTCTATTAATCATTTAAGCATCACAGTCAAAAGGTGCAAATTTCAATTACACAGTTTTCATTTGCTGTACAACTCTAGTGGCAGTTTTTGGTATTACAACCATTAATCCTAAATGGTTTAATGATGCAATTATTAGGGGTCAGTGAATTCATGTTGTGTTGATTCTGCTCCTACTCATACTAATAAATGCATAACAAATAATTATTTTATTTCTTATTTTTAACAGCTAGAAAGCCTTAGCACCAATGTGAAACCAGGAGAATGCATGAGAGGTACAGTCCCCATTGACGACACAGTGGGAGCAGAGACATTCTTCACTTTGCATTGGCATTTACATGTACCATCAATCCAGTTACAAGACCCAACGGGAAAATCATACTCTATCCAAAACTTCACCACCAACAAAGATACTGGCATAAGCCGACTGAAGATTCCAGCAATCGCCAAAGTAATTTTCCTTAATTTCCATAATGTACAACTACCATATAGATCAATCAGTGCAGAGATTGACAGGAAGTCATTGCAGCCTCCTGTCAATCTTTAGAGTCCCTGCCTCTTTAGTCAGGATTATCACACCTAGCATGGAGGTGTGTGATGTATAACTAAAAGTGGAAACCACTATACAGAGGGGGCTTGAGGAAACATAGCTACAGTGGATATTAAGCTGGCCATACACTAGGGTGATTATTGTCCCAGAAGGGGCTAGCAAGAGGAACAGGATGATTTTCCCCTAGGGAAAGGTCACAATATCAGCACCACACACCTCTCACACTAGAAGTGATCATCCTGACTAAATAGGGAGGGACTGCAGAGAATGTCAGGAGGCTGCAAGGCCTTCCTGTCAATCGCCTCACTGATTGGCTGCACGGGCCTCCTGTCAATCTTAGCAGTAGACCTATGCAGCTAGCTAATTGGCTGACTGTGGTAATTCCAGGCAGTAGTGTGTGACAACCGCAAATCCTGGCCAGAGTTTCCCCATCAGTCTGAATTCATAATTACCAGATAGTATAGCAGTAATGAAGAGCTTTCATTATTTCATTACTACTTTGGATTATGGATTCAGACAGATGGAGAAACTCCAGTCAGGAGGTGAAGGTACAGGTCTGATAAATAAAAATGGCCACACACTACTCTATATCGGGAGCTTGCAGCCGACAATAGTTTGATAAAAATATCAGAGGCCGATAGACAAGTAAACATCTGGCCAAATGAAAATAACAAATGTATTATTTATTTACTAATCAACCCACACTATTCATTCTCCAATTTACATATCTATTTCTAGAGAGGAACATGGACGTACAGCCTGTGTAATACCTTTGCCTACTTCCAAACCTTAGGTATAATAGTGACGTCCAAGGCCACTAATGTAAATGTGCCACCAATTACGGTATCCATTCACATGAATAAGGACTCAAATATTTACCCCAGTCCCATGGTGGTCTATGCATCGGTAAATCAAGGGCATCTGCAAATTAAAGGAGCAAATGTCACAGCTGTTATTACCCCACAAGGTAGAGAACCTACTGTGCTTCAACTGCTGGACAACGGAGCGGGTAATTTTATTTTTTCTTTCGTTATTGGAATATAAGTTATACATATTGGACCCGATCCAGAGGCAAAGGAAATAAAAGCATAGTGCTGTAGATGTGTTTGTAAAAGTGGTGAGGACTGCATCAAAATCAAAAGCCCACAGTGGTGCTCTGGGGGGTGGGGGGGGGGGGATCTGGTAGTTTAGAAACCCCCCACAATTAATATTTAAAAATAAAAATAAAGCTAAAAAAGGAAAATCCAAAAAAGGGTGTGGCTTTGAGGGTGCTGGTAAAGGGGGCGTGGTTTTGCTGGACTGGTTTTTAAAAGGGGGTGTGGCTTCACAAGTAAGCACATGGAAACCCACCACAGAGCTTGAAACACTTAACACTGGAATGGCACATACTATGATATAATGGGATATATTAGGGGTCTGGGAATGCAATATAGTATAATATAATGGTATATATTAGGTTTCTGGAAATGGCACATATTATAATATAAGGGGATATATTAGGGGTCTGGGAATGGCACATACTATAATATAAGGGGATATATTATGGGTCTGGGAATAATAAATACTATAATATAAGGGGATATATTATGGGTCTGGGAATAATAAGTACTATAATATAAGGGAAAATATTATGGGTCTGGGTATTGCACATACTATATACCCTGCATGTATTATACAAATTGGAAATCCCCCTTTCAAAATCCTGTGATTGCCACTGCACACAACGGTGTCCTTTGGATTCCAACCAATTACAGTCAGTGGTCAGTCAGTGGACAGAAGGTGGACAGTCAGTGGTTTTCAGTGGTCAGTCAGTGGTCAGTCCCTGGTCAGTCACTGGTCAGTCAGTGGACAGTCAGCGGACAGTCAGTGGTTGTCAGTGGTTGTCAGTGGTCAGTCAGTGGTCAGTCAGTGGTCAGTCAGTGGTTGTCATATTTCCATAGCAAGAAATCCAGATGTAAGAAATCTCAACATCAATTGCAGTAACGCGAAATTCCCAACATGAAAATATCACCAATACCTAAAAAGCTGACACGATGTAATTACCGACCAACATAAAATCTAGACATATAAAACCCCGACTCTATAAAAACGGGATACAGCCGGCGGCACGAAGGGCTGGCCTTCAAGAATAATGCAGCCGAAAGCATAATTTTGCCTGTACCATTCCCAATTACATACAAAGTTTAAATGAACATTCCGGAATGGGTATCATGTTAAATGACCCATTTTTGAAACAGGTACCTGTTCTGATTAGTGTTAGGATGTGGGACCGGAAGGGGTTAAGGTTAGGCACCAGAGGGGGGAGAGTTAGGGTTAAGCTACGGGAGAAAGAGGATTAGGGTTAAGGGAGGGTTAGGGCTAGGCTGTGGAGGTTAGAGGGTTAAGGTTAGGCTCAGGGGGTAGTTAGGGTTAGGCTGCAGGAGAAAGATGATTAGGGTTAGGGGAGAGTTAGGGCTAGGCTGTGGAGGTTGGAGGGTTAAAGTTAGGCTCAGGGGGGTTAGGGTTAGGCTGCGGGAGAAAGATGATTAGCGATAGGGGAGGGTTAGGGCTAGGCTGTGGAAGTTGGAGGGTTAAGGTTAGGCTCGGGAGGGGGGGGGTTAGGGTTAGGCTGCGGGAGAAAGATGATTAGGGTTAGGGGAGGGTTAGGGCTAGGCTGTGGAAGTTGGAGGGTTAAGGTTAGGCTCAGTGGGGGGGTTAGGGTTAGGCTGCAGGAGAAAGATGATTAGGGTTGGGGGAGGGTTAGGGTCAGGCTGTGAAGGTTTGGAGGGCTAAGGTTGGGGTTAGTGTTAGGCTGTGGGAAGGAGATGGTTAGGGGCCATCTCTTTTCAGTGCAGACTGCCGAAAAGTGAAAATCAATCTGTCGCAAGACAAACCACATCAATAAAAACCACAGACACATAAACGCTGACACAGAACATTTCCCACATGACAATAATCCCGACAAACAAATATCCCGGCATGGTAATAATCCTGAGATTGCAGCTGAGAGGGGGTGCGGTCTCAGAGGGGGTGCGGTCTTAGAATGGCAGTTTGGGAGACCTGGGAATCTCCATGTGAGGTATGCTCTTGGTTTAGAAAGATATTGGATATGTGACCCAAAGTTGGGGCTCTATTTAGAGTTAAGATAAGAGTTAGGACTGTTTAGCAGAGAAGCCTTGTAAGTGGCGAACATCTTATCACGTATCTGCAGATATTTGTAGTCTTGAAGAAACCATCCTGTTTCTAGTTACTTGGTTAGACTTAGACGCACAATTCTTACTTCTGTGAAGGTGCTGATACTGTGAAAGGTGACGGTATCTACTCCAGATACTTCTTCAGCTTCAGTGTAAATGGAAGATATGGGCTGAGAGTGCATGTGGAAGGTGACGAACGTGACTGCAGACTGACCCATCCCAGGAATCAGGCTCTCTATTTACCCGGCTTTGTGGAAGATGGTAAGAATTTGTTTCCATTACCCACACTGGGTTCTATACACTATGGACTAAACACACACCCCGCACGTTTTCCGTATGTGCGGTGGGGAGGGTTTAAATCCACACAAGAGAGGGGCGTGAACGCCCCCTGTCACTCCCCTCTCTTGTGCGTAAAAAGTTTGACTTATGCCTTGCGGATCAGCGCTCCGTCCGACCGCTAATCTACTCGTTAATGGGTAATCACATCCACACTGTAACATATAAATCCTTCCCCCCGCCCACCTTAGAGTGCGGAGAGGAAGCACCACCCATTTGTATGGAAATATTTAGGGCCTCATTCATTAAACGCGATTTGTCCGAAATCCCCTCAAATTGCATGATTTGAGCTTAAAAAAATCACATTTCCGTATTCATTAAGCTCAAAATCGCGTGATTTGTGTGATTTCCGTATTCATTAAGCTCAAAATCGCGTGATTTGTGTGTGATTTCAAATCGGCAAACTCTATCGCGGCCCCGATTTTTTCAAAGTAACATATACAAATAGCGGGATTCAATAAGGGCGTTTTCACTGAATCGCCTAGAAATCACCAAACAGCAAATCGCCCTGCATGAGGTGCGATTTTGAAGGAAATCACCATCAAACTTAATTGCCTCAATATGCTGCCCATATAAGTAAGGGCCTTTGACCAATCAAAAGACCAGTCAATCCCCCTCACATTAACATATTTGAGGCCTTGATTAGAACAAAAAAAACACTGCAGCTTAAAAATGTGACAAATATTTAATTAATTTTAAACATTAACCAAAAAAAAACCACATTCATAATAATAATACACCACATTAATGTACTTACAGAATAGTTTGCAGAGAAATGTTTGAAACTTCACTAGAAGTATCTCAAGAAGGCAGCCAGAAGACAGAGCACACACACCAAACCACTAGAGCACCTCTAAAGACTGCAAAGGAAAATAGTGGCCCAAAACTTTACGCGATTTCCATCTATATCACACGATTTCCATCTATATCATGCGATTTCCATCTATATCACGCAATTTCCATCTATATCACGCTATTTCCATCTATATCACGCAATTTCCATCTATATGACGCGATTTCCATCTATATCACGCAATTTCTATCTATATCACGCGATTTCCATCTATATCACGCGATTTCAAAGGAAAAAATCAAACCCTATACTTTAACATTAGCAGCCTGGAAATCACTGTGATTTTAAGGTGTATATCGCCGCGATGTAGAAAATATGAAATCGCACAACATCGCGTGAGATTGTACAAATCGCGGCCAAATCGTTTCTTAATGAATCTGGTGATTTTGAAAAAGAAATCGCGGCTATATCACCGCGATGCTCTGCAATTTCAAATCACAGCAAAAAAATCGCCCTTTATGAATGAGGCCCTTAGTATAGGTTGATAACTTCACTACCCTTTCTACTTGTGCAGGTTAATTACTTATTCAGGTCTTTCTGAAAATTGTCACTAATATCTACATGTCACCGTAAAGGACCTCTATAGCATCGTGGTGTGGTTTGGCTGCGGCAAATTAATAGAAACAGGATTGGTTTTACATGGTAAATATTTCTATGACAGGAAAGATTGTTATGAACCCATCGAGACCTTCAGATCCTGACGTTCTGCCACCTCTGCGATCGTTCAGAAGAACAGCTGCTGGTAACTCTTTCATGGTGTCCGGAGTGACCGGTACTCAACAAGATGTCATTCCACCGGGGAAAATTACAGACTTGGAGGCAAAGGTTATAGGAACCAGGGTGGTCCTAACCTGGACAGCGACAGGTGATGACCTGGACAGCGGAGCAGGTAAGCGTTTTTATTATGCATTTCAAAAATAATACCATAAATAATGCAATATAACATGTCCTGGTTCCTGACGTGAGTATGAATGAATCAGTTAGGTAAGAGGTATATTGAAGTTACAAGTTGAGAATGTAGGCATGGATCAAGACTGCCGAAGGCGATAATCCGAGATATGGGGCAGGTCACTCCTCTCGCTTGTCCCATGCCCATGGCCCTACCTTAAGGTTATCGATCTCTCTCCGCTAAAAATGAGGTGGAGCGGAAGTCTGGATACAGTGCCATGTGCGCCTAGCATGCTCCTACTGAAATATTTAAATCATTAATCCCCCATCTGCCTTCAGATTGAGCCTGAATAAAATGGTTCCCTGGATCCTTTAGATTTAGATACAAACAGAGGTAGCGGTTTGTGTGCATTCCAAATGCAAAAGGCGATTGGAAAATGCCCCTGTTTCGGGAACCTAGATCCGGTCTATAATTGGATATTTCGGGCTGGATCCAGACTTACATTTGTCCTCCAAGTTCTGGGAGTTTGTGAGTTTTAACCTGATGCCGGACACGTAGGTTTTTACAAACCCTACCTTAACTTTTCCAAGCGTAACTCCTGACGGCCATAATGGCTGAACGTACTTACACTGCTAAGCACAACCATACTGTACGATTTAAATGTCTCACCCCGCCTCCGAAGCGTAATTACGGGCGTCATATGGCTGGCACGCCCCCTTCGTATGTAGTTACGAGGATGATACGTCTCTGGCCCTTACGCTCTGAGTTATGTGGCGTAACATCTGCCGCGCGCATGCATGCAGTACTAATGGGCGCTTTTACGCTAGCGGCTAGCGTAAATACACGCACGTACGTAGTTCTGGATCTGGTTGCAATCTCCGGTTAAAAAGTGTGGCTTCCGAAAAAGGGATATTCGAAAGTTACTTTTCGAATGTCTCTTTTTCCAAAGCTTACACTTTTAGAAATTTTTTATGAATGGGTGAGTGTGACGTTCTGCATACTCACCCATACACTTTCGGAAAGAACAGATCACTCTGCCGCACCTCCGCCGCTGCGGACCCAGGGGACAGGTGAGTAAAGTCTTTCTGCGGGGTTAGGCTCAGGCTGCAGGGGAGGGAGGGTTAGGGTCAGGCTGCGGGAGATGGTGGGTTAGGTTCAGGCTGCAAGTTAGGGAGGGTTAGGGTCAGGCTGCCAGGAAGGAGGGTTAGGGTCAGGCTGCCAGGAAAAGGAGGGTTAGGGTCAAGCTGCCAGGAAGGAGAGTTAGGGTCAGGCTGCCAGGAAGGAGGGTTAGGGTCAGGCTGCCAGGAAGGAGGGTTAGGGTAGTGAGAGGGGAGGGTTAGGGTAAGAATTAGAATTACACTTTTCGGAGCACTGAAAGCTCGGTGCTCCATGGATCGATTGCAATGTCTCCTCGAGGCATATGAAATCGAAATCCCAGCCAGTTTGCAACTGGCTGGGGAGGAATGGTCGATTCGAAAATTGTCCATTCGGTCCGGAGCCCCACACCCTTCTGGATCTACCCCTTTTTGCTTCTGCCTATGGGGTCGTCTGTTTAACCTCTTGCTTGCTGAGACTGTCACTGGCTCATCAAGCGCCTTATAATGTTCAACAGCAATAGCCAATGCCCTGTATGACAGGCAGGTGGAGGGCAGCTCATGATGAGGTCAGCACTGGGGAGATGAGGAGAGCGCCTCTCGAGCTTGGCGCCATCCTGCTGCCCATCCCCTTCCCCCCGCTGACCGCATTGAGCCGAGCCTGCATAACATCATACTTCCGCACGTTTCAGTCTGAAAGCTTGAGGAAGGTTCTAGGTTCTGTAAGTCTGTCTCTTCCAGGGGGCATTATTACAATGCAAACACTCCAAAGTGCGGTCCATCGTTTACAATTCCCTCAGGGTCTTATCTCATCCAATTTCCTCAGGGTCTTATCTCATCTAAAGCTGGGCACAGATTGTACAATTATCAGGCCAATAAGTATTAAAAAATAAATAAATAAAACAACAACAGCAAAACTATATATAAAACAAATAAGAGAGACAAATAATAAAAAAAAACAAAAAAAAAACACAAGACAAAATGCTGTCTTCATGGGTCAATAGCTTGGAATAAGGAACAATGAAGAATTGAATTAAGAACAACGAAGAACAATTCTAAAAAATATTACTTTTTATCAAGAATATTTCTAATGTTTATTTCCTTTTAATGGCTTCATTTTGTACTTACAATAAGTGAATTAAAGTAGAGGATTTATATATACTTGGAAAAAGAATTAGCTGATTAAGTTTGTGACTTTCTGTTTCAGCCCAGAGTTATGAATTAAGAATGAACACAAACATTATGGACCTCAGAGACCATTTTGAAGATTCTACCGTACTGGACACCTCCGGGCTCAATCCAAACACCGCTGGATCCAGAGAAGCGTTTACATTTACTCCAGACCATAACATAGAAAATGGCACCGTCGTCTATTTTGCTTTAATTGCGATTGATAAAACCCGTCAGAAATCAGCCCCCTCTAACATAGCACAAGCTGCCTGGGTTCCTCCAAGGCCCATCACAACTGCGCTACCCGTCACTAAATGCCCCACTCGAAGACATAGAGTCTGCGCTACTACGAAAATCATCCACATATGTGATGCCAAGTCCAACCCTGTCCCAAAACATCCACGAAAGCTGTCTAAAAGACACAACCCTAAAAAGTGGGCTAAATCCAGCCTCAAAAAGGCCAAATATTAAATGACCCCATACAAGGGCTACACTAGGCTGGGCCAACCTGTGGGTATCCAGGTGTTCTGAAACTACAAATCCCATCATGCTTTGCCTATGCTATGGAGCAAACAGGAAGTTGTCATTTCATAAGACCTCGGATGCTGAATTCTAGGCTTGGCCCACATCACATTTGCCAACTTTTTTCTCTCCCTCCAAAAAGGACACAACTGTCGTTCCATCAGGGTTGTGGACTCTCTCGGAATATCTGAGAAGCCCATAATTCGGGCAGTTCTCCTGGTATCCAGGGAGAGAATCGTGCCCTCCTGTCTGGCAACACTAGTATTCCAGTGTTGGCGCTGTTACTTTGCCGAAAGGTCTAAATTCCACAAACCGACATTTACTGTCCCCGGTACCCTGGCTAGCGGTTAGAGTTAGTGGTTGTGGTTGTGGTTAGGAATAAGGGTGACGCGACAAGACAGGAATCCTGCTTCACCGAAACCCTACCCCTTCCCCTAACACCAACCCTTTTACTAATCCTCACCCTAACCCTCCCGGGGGGCAGATCCAGACCTAAGCGCTTGTTACGTTTCATCGCGTATCGTATTAACGCTAGTGTGTTTTCTAGGCACTCCCCTCGCTCGTACGTACTTTGGTCATTTTACGCTTTCCAAACCTTAACTTTTCAAAGCGTAAGTACTGACGGACGTAATGGAACTACAGATGTTGTATGGATGGCTTGCCCCTTCGTTCGTAGTTACGCCAATGGTACGTACGTTCAGAGTTATGTGGCGTAACATCTGCCGCGCACATGCGCAGTACATACAAATAGGAGATTTTACGTCAGCGGCTGGTATAAAAACGCTAGCGTACTTAGGTCTGGATCTACCCCCCTATCTATTACTCTAACCTAAGCCCTCCATCTCCTTCAGACTAACCCTAATCTTCCGCCTAGCCCTAACTTTAACCCTTCATCTTCCACAGTGCAACCCTAACCTTAACCCTTTATCTCCCGCAGCCTAACCCCAACCCTCCATCTCTTGCAACCTAACTCTAACCCTCCATCCCCCGCAGCCTAACCCTAACCCTCCATGCCTTGCAACCTAACTCTAACCCTCCATCCCCCGCAGCCTAACCCTAACCCTCCATGCCTTGCAACCTAACTCTAACCCTCCATCCCCCGCAGCCTAACCCTAACCCTCCATGCCTTGCAACCTAACTCTAACCCTCCATCCCCCGCAGCCTAACCCTAACCCTCCATGCCTTGCAACCTAACTCTAACCCTCCATCCCCCGCAGCCTAACCCTAACCCTCCATGCCTTGCAACCTAACTCTAACCCTCCATCCCCCGCAGCCTAACCCTAACCCTCCATGCCTTGCAACCTAACTCTAACCCTCCATCCCCCGCAGCCTAACCCTAACCCTCCATGCCTTGCAACCTAACTCTAACCTCCATCTCCCGCAACCTAACTCTAACCCTCCATCTCCCGCAACCTAACCCTAACCCTCCATCTCCCGCAACCTAACCCTAACCCTCCATCTCCCGCAAACTAACCCTAACCCTCCATCTCCCGCAATCTAACCCTAACCCTCCATCTCCCGCAACCTAACCCTAACCCTCCCGCAATCTAACCCTAACCCTCCATCTCCCGCAACCTAACCCTAACCCTCCATCCTCCAAAGCCTAAGCCTAATTTTCCATCTTCCGAAGCCTAACCCTAACCCTTCATCTTCTGGAGCCTAACTCTAACCTTCTATACGCTGCAGCGATCTCCCTGTCATCCCCGCATGCCGCTGCAGCCTGTCTCTGTTCACTGTTGGACACGGGTACTGTAGTGAAGCAGGGTTTTTCCACGTACCCATTTCCACTTTAAAAATTTGGAAGCGGTAGCCCATTCAGCGGGCTACCGTAACGTTTTCAAAATAGCGCCGCTCGGACGACGACTGCATCCCCTCCTCGATTGACCAATGGTCTGGATCACAAAAAGTGAAGCAGGGGTGGGATGTCAAAGTTTGCATTTAAAAACTGTTTTAATACGTCTGCTTCTTATTAAATCTAAATGTCAGAAATCTGTTTGTGAAATTTGGAAAACCTGTGAATGTGTGTACAAGGATAACAAAATTAAAGCAAGTGTTTAAAAGCAACTTACTCCCAAACATCATGTTTTTAAAAAAAATAATAAAATGATTAGCGATTTGATTTCTTTTGCTTCCTCCATTAATCATTGTGAACCAGATCCAGAGTTATGATTGTGTTGCATCCACGCATTTGTGTGAGCGATTGGGAGAACACTCTGCGTTTTGATGGGTGGAGCCAACCTTAAAACTTCTGATCCATCTACATATAAGTATGAATAAACTCCTCCTACTTGCAATGACAACCCGTCCAGCTGTCGGAGGAACCCATCATAACAAACGGATCGAGAAAGTGGGTGTTTTCTAATACGAGCGGTTGGAAAGCTCCTATTTGTAAGAATCTGCATCTGATCCCGTGTGTGACAAAATGGGACTCTGGTTTGACCTGAAGTGACAGAAGGCATCTCATACACTACGTTAAAGCAGAATCCCTTTGACCAGAATTTCTGAACTGAGGTGAGAGAAAAGAAAGAAGCCGGTCTGAGAAACATTATATGTAGTATATGACAAAAAGTCGCACAGGGCTAGATTTATTAAGGTGCAGAAAAGCAAAAATGGAGATGTTGCCCATAGCAACCTATCAGATTCTAGCTGACATTCTCTACTATGTAAAAGGAAAGTGAGAGCTAGAATCTGATTGGATGTTTTGGGCAACATCCCCACTTTTCCTTTTCTATGATTAAGCAAATATAAGTGGAAATATACACCTGGGCAATACCATGCTGAACTGCAGGGAAAGGTATATTTAAACTTGGAAAATAGAATAGACTACACATTAAGCATAAAGCTATGCCGTATTTGGCTTCAATTTGCCAAAGCTGAATATTTTCTCTCTCTGTTAATTATTGTATTGTCTATGTAACTATTGGCTTTGCTATTACATTTGTATGGCGCTGCGGATATCATATTATAATAAACGTTAATAAAAATAATAATGATCCGACTGGGTGCAGAATAGATCTGCTGTCACTGTCATAGGGCTGGATCAAGACTTAAGTAAGTGCTTAAATTATTTACTCCTGGGCTATACCATGGTGATTGCAGGGGAGACATATTTCATCTGTTGCAAACAGTATTAGAGTTGAGAGGTGATGTTTCCTTTCCCAAGTCTAAATAACAGTGTGATAGTAAAGCTGGTCAGTATCTGTGTGCAGTAAGCAATTCAAAGATATATCCCTGCATGCAAAGAATACAATTAACTTGACTCCCCCTGCAATCAACATGGCAGATGAAATATGACTCCCCTGCAATCAACATGGTTTAGCCCAGGAGTAACTTATTTCAAGCACTTACTTAAGTCTGGATCCAGCCCAGTGTCACTGTGTGCCTTGAAGAAGATAACAGCGGTTACGCAGACCTCATTGCTGGTGGGAAGGCGTTCACTGTATGGCCCATTTTCAAGGACTCCACCTCACCACCCTGTTCTTCACCAATACCCTGTCCATTTTGTAAAATTTATATTTCAAGCATTTTTACCCTGTAGAAACATTTAAGATGTTTGTCTCCTTTTTGGTCACTAGATGGCAGTAGCACACAAGAAACTTACACAATACTGAGTTTAGAATGTAACTTGAATGTAATCTTGAAAAATCAGTTGTACATTTTATACTACTTGCTAAAAGTTGTACTCTCATAATATAATTATTATAGTTTAAGTATTGGAACACTGCATAAAAGACAGGATCCCATTAACAATCATTCCTTTTCATACACAATTTTCACATCACATCTGAAAAACATAAAATACCACTCTGTACATCATGCAGAGAATGCCAAAATGAGAGGGGCCCTTACCCTACACACTCACAGCAAATGTTCCAAATCCCTGATATTAATTACTGCTCAGCTATTTCTAAAAAGAAGCTAATTTTCTGCATCTAGTTCATTAGCAGAGGACTAAACGCCCTCTTGCCTGGCAATCCGTCTTTAAATCAATGTGAGCTAATGTGAACCTGTGCTTCACATAAGCATTTAGGAGGATAACCAGATCCTCAAGCAAAATAATCAGAGGCATTTCATATTTAGTGCTGGGTTGCACAATTCAGACACCCGTTGCCTGCAAAAGGAATGGGCGGAGTTTGACCTCATATGACCATTTGTGGGAGGAACTGGGGAAGGGTTTGTTTTGTCCTGATCTCAGGCTCTATATGTTGGGAGCACAGGGAGTAAGATGACAGATGTGTGTCCCATAGAAAGGAGGCGGGCCCAAGTCTGGATGGGTGGGACTAGACAGAGGCCGGCAGGACTGGGGGCGGAGCTGGAAGGGACCGCAGACTGATAGAAGCTTTCAAAGGTTGACAGCCAAAGACAGCGCTCAGCACCCATACATGGAGTGCCGAGCGCTGTTTTAAGCTGTCAGCCTCTGACAGCTTGCTTACAGTGCAGGGGGAGGGGCTGCCATGGGCCCCTTTCTCCTCCAGCTCCCATAGCAGCTGCACCCCTTGCACCCCCTGTAGTTATACTCCCGTTGGAAGCTATGCTGAAGAATGATGCCTTAAGCAGCCTATACATTTCCAGAAGGCTGAATGTGTAGAGGGAACCCCTATAATGTAATTGGACTAAGAGGGAACGCCCACTTGTGATTTCAGCTCCGCCCCTCTTTTGGAAGTGTCATTGGATCAGAGGATTGTGCTGCATTCGGAACTGAGAACAGCAAGCATCTTATAGAGGGTCCCTTCCATATCCATGCATCCCATCGCGAACACGGGATGCAAATACTGCTGACAACTGGACCCACCCGTTCACACGGAGGCGGAACTAGCGAGCTGTGGCGCCAGGTGCAAAAAATATGCTTTAGTCCTGATGATATCCCAGGTAACCCGTTGGGGAGCTTTGGCAGTGCGGTGATGATGGCTGTTGGCTCTTGTATCAGTTGCTCCAGTTGCACCAATGGTAGTTAGTCCACCTCTGCTTAACCAGTTAAAATGGCGACAGTACGGAACTCTTGATCAATCGGCCTTAAGAATCCTCACCAATATTGTACATTGTAACACTAAACCCCTACAACTTGCAAACACAAACTGCTGCTCTGTCAGAACTGTAATAAGATGTAACACTGGACCGCAGCACTTGGTTACGTGCGCAAATTGAATAGAGGACGGATTCCAAAAAACGTGAACATTGCTGACATTCGGGTTCAAGCCAATGGATCTTACGTGTGGATGGGACACAACGCGTTCTGCCTGGTCAGTAGGAATTCTTACACTGCTCTGAGCGTGTGCAGTGGTGAGAAACGGGCAAATTACGACTGTACACGCAAGAGTTCAACAAATACAGGAAGGCTGGATGTGGCCTTTATTCACTATGTAACGCTTGGCAAATACAGTGTGCGGTCTTTTCCAAGATGTTGTAAGAAATTAGCCATATGGAATAAATTAAATGTACAAAGGAAACAGCTTCTGAAGGGATAATAAATAAAATGTACTTCTTTAGCCATAGCTGTTAGATTTTAGTATTGGACACCAGCAACAAAGGACCAATTCCAGACCTGATCCCTGCTGTTTCTAGACTCCCCTCTGCGATGTGGTGCTGGCTGGTGCCAGGCGGGAGAGGCAGTGAAGCAATAGGGGGGTATAGATGAGAAGAGGAGCCTTTCCCTCTTCTCACAGGTGAAAATGACAGACGGCAGAGGTGCAATTTTCACCATTGACAAGAGGGGGCGGGCCTTCCTCTCTTCTCTGTAAATATCAGTCACTAGAGTCACTCAAGTGACTGATATTTACTTAGATGGAGGTTCCGGTGCCTGTGTATGTACAGTGAGGGAGAGCACTCAAACATCCTATATCTGGTAGTAATGTCACTTTGCAAGTCACCTGGAATACTGCAAGACATAAATACATTAGAGACTGTGCAAAGAAGAGCAATTAAAATGGTTCATGGCCTGCGTCACACAACATACAGAGAGAGACTAGAGGAAGTAACTGTGTAGCTTGGAGCAGAGAAGGGCCAGGGGTGTATGATAGCAGCTTTATATATATCAAGGAGCGTAACCAGGTACAGGAGGGGGGAATTTTTCAAACAAGGATTGACACTGGAGGGTAGTGGGTTTAGATAAAATGTGCAGAATAATGACTTTAAAGAAAGGGTGGTTCATACGTGGAATAACCTCCCATCTGAGGTGGTTGAGGCTTACACAGTAGCATACCTCCCAACATTTTGGAGCCTAAAAATGGGACAAATAAACTCCGCCCCCTCCCATGCAAGTCCAATCTCCATCCCACCCATTTACGTCTGCGGTCACCCTGGATTGGGCTCAATGGCGCAAGCGCCCATTTGCTTCCACAAAGTAGTTGTGCGGTGACTTGAGTTGTGGTCTGGATTGTGGTTTGCTGGCAGTCGTTACCGCGATTCCTGTCTAATTGTAATGGTGATATGTTTGTTCAGCATTACAATACTCCTAACCCTGGACCGGATCCACCCCCCCTGCACGTTTTCCGTATGTGCGGTGTTGTTTCATTCCGCACGAGAGAGAGGACTGAACTCCCCCTGTCACTCCCCCCTCTTGTTCATAAATAGTGACTTACACCACCACAAGTCAGCCTTAAGTCACACACTTGCTGATCAGAGGTCTATCCGATCGTTGATCCGCGTGTTAGTGTGATTCCCATCCCACACTTTACAATTTAAATGCTTCCCCCCCCACCTACCATGGCAGGCAGAGAGGAAGCACAGCCCCTTTTTGCTTAAACTCCATCGTACAGAACTTAGGGCCGTATCCAGACCTACGATGGTACGGTGAGCGGTTTACCGCTCAGCGTACCATCGCTTCCCTCCCCCGACACTCCCCCTTGCCCCAGCATATAAACAGTTGCTTACGCCGGCTGAAGGCTCCCCTAACTCCAGCCGGCGTAAGGAAGGGGCCATACGCTCGCACCCTTATTTAACTACCTCCCCCCGCCCACCTACACTAACCTAAACGTAGGGACGCTGGGGGACGTCCCCT
>WWET01002060.1:94451-105421 GCA_011038615.1 Limnodynastes dumerilii
TCCAGTGGTCCAGTCCTGTCGGTCCTGTCTTGTCGGTCCAGTCCAGTGGTCCAGTCCTGTCGGTCCTGTCTTGTCGGTCCAGTCCAGTGGTCCAGTCCTGTCGGTCCTGTCTTGTCGGTCCAGTCCAGTGGTCCAGTCCTGTCGGTCCTGTCTTGTCGGTCCAGTCCAGTGGTCCAGTCCTGTCGGTCCTGTCTTGTCGGTCCAGTCCAGTGGTCCAGTCCTGTCGGTCCTGTCTTGTCGGTCCAGTCCAGTGGTCCAGTCCTGTCGGTCCTGTCTTGTCGGTCCAGTCCAGTGGTCCAGTCCTGTCGGTCCTGTCTTGTCGGTCCAGTCCAGTGGTCCAGTCCTGTCGGTCCTGTCTTGTCGGTCCAGTCCAGTGGTCCAGTCCTGTCGGTCCTGTCTTGTCGGTCCAGTCCAGTGGTCCAGTCCTGTCGGTCCTGTCTTGTCGGTCCAGTCCAGTGGTCCAGTCCTGTCGGTCCTGTCTTGTCGGTCCAGTCCAGTGGTCCAGTCCTGTCGGTCCTGTCTTGTCGGTCCAGTCCAGTGGTCCAGTCCTGTCGGTCCTGTCTTGTCGGTCCAGTCCAGTGGTCCAGTCCTGTCGGTCCTGTCTTGTCGGTCCAGTCCAGTGGTCCAGTCCTGTCGGTCCAATCCAGTGGTCCCGTCCTGTCGTGCAACCTGGTGTCCGAGCTCAAGCAGTATCCAGCTAGCAATCCAGTCCTAGGGTCCAGTCCTGAGGTCCAGTCCTGAGGTCCGGTCCCAAGGTCCAATCCGGAGTTCCAGTCCTGCGTGTCAATCGAGGAACCCCAGCTGCCTCCAGTACCATCTACTCCGGTCCTGCTATCTGCTATCCAGCTGTCAAACACCTACAACGACTACTTTTACCAACTACCACTTGGACTCTCTACCAACCATTGTGTATCCAAGGAACCACTTGGCAACTAAGGACTTTCATTACAGTTCTATCTCTGAAACATTTGCCATGAACTCATATTTTCAGTGACTGTTTATTACGGACTCATACTTTCATCCAATATTCCTGTATGCTTCCTACTGTTATTAAACCCGCTCATTTCCACTTCAAATCAGTGCAGTTGTCTCAGTCCCTGAAACCCGGAACCGATCCCCAACACTCACGAAACGTGACACACAGCTTTTTAGACGATCTTATGCATACGCCCGGCGTATTACCGCTGGGCAACGGGGGTCTAGATCAGGCCCTTAGTTCCTTTCGATTGAAGTTCCATTAGCTAACGTAACATCTGCAGGGCTCATGCGCTCTTCAGTCCATAGAGCCCACTTACACACTTTGCGTGACTAGCATTACTAGCTGCGGATCCGATCCCCTAATCCTATCCACTAACAAGGAAAGCACAGCGCACATATACAGCAGATACCGGGAACAGTAAAGGTCACAGCAGGTTCCCGGGGAGAGTAAATATCGAGTTTTCAAAATTAGACGTTTCGGCAATTCATCAAATCCCTCCTATCTACACTGTATGATAATAAATTGATTTACCACATAAATGTGAGTTCATTATTCTAGAACAAAAAGAAGTTGTGTTCCTTACAGTTTATTGCAATCTTATAATTCTCTCTTTAGTGACCTTGGACTGGATCCAGAACAATGTCCGTCGCCCATAATACGTCCGTTAGATGCCGAAAATAGCTATTGCGCATGCGTAGTAACTAATTTACGTAATCTACGTACCATTTCTTTAAGACCGTATATATACACAATCTAGATTACGTAAATTAGTTATGCGACAGTAGCTATTTTTCGGCATCTGACGGACGTATTATGGGCGACGGACGTTGTTCTGGATCCATCCCCATGGGCCAGATTACTAAACTGGGGGAAAGAAAAGTGGAGATGTTGCCCATAGCAACCAATCAGATTCTAGCTCTCACTTTCCTATTACATACTAGAGAATGTCAGTTAGACTCTGATTGGTTGCTGTAGATAACATCTCTACTTTTGCTATCCCGCAGCTAAAAAAATCTGGCCCTAAGTCTCAGTTCTCATTCTCAGTTACAATGGGCCTGATCCAGACCTACATCTGTGTTCCGAACTTGCGCGGATCGTATTTACGCAAGCGTAAATACTATGCACTCCCCCGGCCGCTCCCACTAGTCATCCGTAATTATATTGCCTTACGCCTGCTGCACCTTACCCAAACTTTTGTATTTGTAACTACGGCAGGATGTAACTACGCCGCGATGGTTGTAACTATGTAACCCGGCCCATATTGTACGATTTAAATGGCTCCTCCCGCCTACATAGCGTAATTACAAGTGTCATATGGTTGGCACGTTCCTTAGTTCGTAGTTACGCATTTGATCATAAGGTCGTATTTACGTTCAGAGTTTCTGGTCGTAACATCTGTAGCGCGCATGCACAGAACATGAAAAACAGCGTTTATAATATTACGGCGAGCGTAAATACTCTCGCGGGCGTAGGTCTGGATCAGGCCCAACGAGCACGACACAGGGGAATGATGGTGGAGTTCACATTCCGTACTTTCGTGCGTAGTTCCAGACCTCCGTAAATCGCCCGGCCCAAAGCTCCTTGCTATTTATCAAACAACCGTTCTCATTCATTAATTCTCAGTCTCCGTTGACAAGAAAAAGGACTCGTTATTTATCCCACCAGCTACTTATTATAATTTGGTATTTTCTGTTCTCAAATATTATTGTAAAATGACGTTGAAGTGAATCTGATATTTGGAAATAAAAACCGCTGTATCTGATATTTCCCCCTCACAGTATGATGTTATAACACTGTAAGGGGAAACTTTAAATATATGAAAGGAAAGGAATTCACAATCGCTCTTTAATAGCCCTTTAATTAGAAGTTAATCATGATGTTTACAACAACTGCATGTGAAAACCATTAGCATCTTCTATGCCTCATTTCCTTGCACAAACAGTAGTCATTGGTAAAATAATGATTTGTTTTTATTCCACTCCATAAAGATTGGAAGCGGACAGGTTTGGCCACACTGAATATCCTTAAAGGCCCACTTATGTTCCTGCTGGATATCTGGAATTCAGCATTTAAGGCATATTATGTTTCATGCTGTACATTATTCTGTACCTCTGTGGAAGTACTTGAATTGGGAGGAAAAGCCTGCTTTAAAATACTGGTAGCGTTCATACGTTTTTTTAAAATGCAGTCTGCATTCAGCTGTAGTACGATGGTCTTTCGTAAATTAAGACCATCGTTTCGCATGAACCACATTCGCATTACATTGAATATCTCTAATTATTCAAGAATAAAAACAAGAACAGGACATAGAAATAAAACACAGGGATAAGGGGGGAAGACATGGCTTGACCAACGCAACATCTAGATATCGGTTTTAGGGTCAGGCTGCGGGGAAGGGAGGGTTAGGGTCAGGCTAGGGAGAAGGACGGGTTAGGTTCAGGCTAGGGGGAAGAGAGGATTAGGGTAATAGAAGGGGAAGGTAAAGGTCACAATTAGGGTAAGGGTTGGGGTTAGTTTTTAGGCTTACCTAGCGGAGCACCATGTTCGGTGCTCTGGTGATCGACTGCTATGCGTCATCAAGGCATAAGCAATCAATATCCCAGCCAGGTCTAAACGGGTGTTCTGAGCAGGGACCCACACTCCTAGATATGACCAGTCAATGGACCAGATCCAGAAACGCGTGCGCATGCCGGATGTTACACGTCGTAAGAACTTCTGTGGAAGTGGCCGGCCCTTCAAATCCGCACGCTGAAACCCCGACACACAGGCGGGGTTAGACATGATTGTGGCGGGTCGGGGTGGGGGAGAAGCAGCACGGTAAAGTTAAGGTATTGAACGGCGCTACCTGGTTGATCCTGCCAGTAAGTATATGCTTGTCGCCATGCACGTGTCAGTACACACGGACGGTACAGTGAAACTGCGAATGGCTCATTAAAGTTAAGGTAAGGAGGAAGGGAGTGACAGGGGTGAGCACGCCTCTCCTCCGTGCTTAATTTCAGATCTCCATGCGGATGTAAGTCCCATGGAGTCCTGAATCAGGGTCAATGGGCCAGCTCCAAAGCTACGACCGCTTACGCTAGCCAGAGTCGTAAAAACGCAGTTTTACATGTTCTGCGCATGCTCGCGGCAGATGTTACGACCAGAAACTCTGAGCATATGTACGAGCCTAGGCTCATCAGCGTAACTATGGATGAAGGGGCGTGTCAGCCATATGACTCCCATAATTACGCTTCGGAGGCGGGGTGAGGCATTTAAATCGTACAGCATTGGCGTGCTTAGGCATGTAAGTACGTGCCGCCATTATGGCCGATCGAGGTTACGCTTGGAAAAGTTAATGGTTGGGGGCTGGATCCAGAATTATGTCCTTCTTCCATAGACGGACGTAATTCAAGGAACGATAGCTACTGCGCATGCATAGTAGCTATTGTACGTAATCTGCGTATCGTTTCTTTTAGACCGTATATACGCAATCTACGTATCGAAACGATACACAGATTACGTACAATAGCTACTACGCATGCGCAGTAGCTATTGTTCATTGAATTACGTCCGTCTATGGAAGACGGACGTCGTTCTGGATCTACCCCTGGGTTTGGAAAGCGTAAAACGGCAAAAATACGTTCAACCGAGGGGCGTGCCTAATAATTACGAAAGCGTAAACACGCTACGCGTAGACATGTAAACCAAACGTAGGTCTGGATCTGGCCCAATGTGCTTTAAGACTAAAAAGTCTTGATGAACCAAACGTGATACAAGCTGGACACGCAGCCACATTCCAGCAAGGCCATAGATTTAAGATGGATAAAAATGAAATGTAGTAAAAGGAGAGACAGGAGAACAGTCCGGAGGGGATGTGAAAGCAGAGGCGAAAGATGATTCTTATTTTTTTTCCTTTTACAGACAGTTCTTTAAACACGAGGCGTCTTGTCTTTGGAGAACATCAAAAGGCTGAAACTTGAGCTATTTTGGAACCAGACTTATCCTGTCGGGGGATACCCTGTCCCGGCGGACTGTTATTAAAATGACCTTGAGTTTGTGTACAGCGACTGATTATGCTATATACTGTTACCATAACTGTAACCGTGGCTTCCGGATAAGAGAGTTGAGGCTAAAAAAGTACACAAAGGAACTGGAAAGAAGCAAATGTGAAGGTCAGAGGTCATGGGTACGGCCTCACCTGGAATACTGGGTTCAGTTATAGGGAACCTGATTCAGAGATTGAAAAAAGGGGCGCATTCAGAGATCCGTCAGTTAAGGGTACGCAATTATACGCACGGACGTTGCTGACACTCCCTTCACACGGACGGGTTGTCGGTGACTTACGAGTTCATAGAGCACCCTTATATGCGTATATGCGTATAATACTTATGTCCGTGCGTATCTAACTAACCGTGTCCTCAAATGGTCATTTTAATGCCTCCCCCCACCTACTTTCACCTAACTTTGTCCATACGAATTTCAACCACGCCCCTCCGCACATATGTCCCCAAGTGCGGTTCACAAGCACATGCCTAATGGACTTCCGTGCGTAAATTCAACGTAAATAGCCTAAATAAAGTTGCTATGTATGCGCAATTCATCCGAACCTAAAAATACGTACGGAACTCCGCGCAAAAAACGTATATGGGAATCCGGTACTAAGAGAGGAAAGTTACTCCTGGGCAAAACCATGTTGATTTTAGGGGGAGTCAAATTTCATCTGTTGCAAACAGTAGTATAGTTGAAAGGTGACGTTTCCCAGCCCAAGTCTAAATAACAGTGTGAATGTGAAGCTGATCAGTATCTGTGAGCAATAAGCAAAAGCAAAGTTGTCTTACTGAATGTATAGATTCAAATTCATTTGACTCCCCCTAAAATCAATGTGCTTTTTTCCAGGTGTAACTTTCCTCTCTAATTAAAAAAAATCTGAATCACGGCCGTATCTCCAGAAGGAAATAAATACGTTAGAGGCTGTACAAAGGCGAGCAGCTGAAATGGTGCATGGCCTTTGTCACACAACATACAAAGGATAGACTAGAGGAACTAAACATGTACAGCTTGGAGCAGAGAAGGGAAAGGAGGGATATGATAGCAGCTGTCACATATATATTAAGGAGTGTAACCAGATCTGCATTATTATAGTAATCCATTATTATAGTAATCCAGATCTGATAGTAACCAGATCTGCATTATTCAAAGGCAGAAATGTATTAGCGCATGAGGGCATTTAAACTGGAGGAAGATAGAGGAAATGTGCAGAAAAATGACTCCACTGAAAGGGTGATAGATAAGTGGAATAACCTCCCATCTGAGGGGTAGAGGTAACACAGTAGAACAGTGTAAACATGCTGGGGATAAATATAAGGATATCCTAAATCTCAAACTAAACTGAAGGTCAAATAGGGTCTGGGGTCAGTATGGTTTAATAAAAACAGACTGGATTGGCCGTGTGGCTTGTATCTGCTGTCATTTTCTATGGGCCAGATCCAAAGCTACACTGGGCCGCTGACCGTAATTACTCTGGTGCGCTCTCCCAACACCCCCCCCTGTGGCCGGCGTAATTACCCACCGTTACAACGGCTGAAGTGAAGGTCGGGACTTTGAATTGAACTTTACTGTACGCAGGAAGCGCAGTGGCCAGTACCTTTAATCTGTGTTATCCCTTCCTAATTTCCCTCCCTCCCCCCCACCTACCTTTAACAAGCGGCCGTAAGATGGTGATTGCTATCTACTGCGCATGCACAGTAACTATGTACGTCATCTACGTATCGTTTCGGTACGTAGATTGCATATATGCGGTCTTCAGGACCATAGTTCTGGATCCGGCCCAATATCAATGTTGACAAATGTTCAACATTACAGCTTTTTATGTAGTTATTAGCCATTTGTCATAACAGTGGGCCGGATCCAGAACTACGTCCGTCTTCCATAGACGGGCGTAATGCAATGAACAATAGCTACTGCGCATACGTAGTAGCTATTGTACGTAATCTGCGTATTGTTTCGATACGTAGATTGCGTAATTTGTGTACACAGTTTGGAGGTTTGTAGACTCTCCCAGGTGAGGATTAATTGCAGCAGCTTTTTTAGCGCCAGTCTCCTACTTCTAACACTCTACTTTTATTCATGAGTCAGGGCCTCCTTCACCAGATTTATCCAGTCCTGTAAGGCCACATTTACTAAGCTGCGAGAAGGGAAAGTGGAGGTGTTGCCCATAGCAACCAATCAGATTCTAGCTCTCAGTTTCCTATTACATACTAGAAAATGTCAGCTAGAATCTGATTGGTTGCTATGGGCAACATCTCCACTTTTCCTTTCCCGCAGCTTAGTAAATCTGGGCCATAGAGGCGGAGAAGCGTCAGCCATCCATTTTTGTGAGACAACAACCAACGCCACCCCTTTGAGTAAGTCAGGATTCGCTCCCAGGCCTCTACTATTAGGGAGGAATGGAATTATAAATCTTGTATTTGGCAGTATGAGGAAAACGTCCCTCTAAGCGATTTGCAATGCTCCCTCCTATTTTCTATCCAGTAGCTGTTAATGACTTGTATAAGGCAGTTTATGCAGAGTTATAACAAGCGAGCCTACTGTGAGAGCAGGCAGAAATATCTGTGGTAGGAAATATAATGATGTGAGGCCCTTTCCTCTTGAAGTCTGAGAAACTCATTATGACTTTGCAGTGGAAACAGACGGGTTTGAGAAGGAATTGCTGACTTAGTAAGTTGCAGTTCAACCTGTAGGACCATAAAGACAGAACAGCCGGAGTCACGGAGAGTAACATTAGCGCTTTTCTGACACTATCATCTTAACAGCTGAAACCTGGAGAAATATCTGCAAAAGAGATCAGGAATGAAAGAAAATAGTGCTATTCACATGATGTACAAAAGGAAAACAAGGATTCAGAGGGTAATCTCCCATAAAAATTTAACGCTCAGAGAAGCTTCGTATTGTACATCGAATTGCGCAAGTGTGTTGATGTCCTTCAAGATTGTGGTGTCTGAAGAAGAGCAGATGTTTGCCATCATTTTTGGTGCCTGTGTTTTGGTGCTGGCACCTAAATTCTCATAAAGTTTCATTTTAGTAGAATTTAAGTGGCAGCATAAAAAAGAAGGCATCAAAATTATGCGCGGACACACACACACACACACACACACACACAGGGCGTAATTTCCGGTTAGAAAGACTGATATAGCAGCCGGCAGAATTGCAGCAGTTTCGGTGTTGAAATTATTTACATTCCGATTTTTACTATTGGAAACTACTTATAGGTAGGGTCCTATTTTGCCAAAGTATCCATTTCCAATAGCAAAATGTTCTGTCCAACACCGGGCAGAGAATGGGAGGTTAGGGTTAAGCCGTGCAAGATGGAGGGTTAAAGTTAGGGTTAGGGTTAAGCTGTGGGACATGGAGGGTTATAGTTAGGGTTGAGGGAGAGTAGGATTATGGGGCCTGATCCAGATTTAATAATGACAGCTCATTTTCGCATGCCACATGCATAAATCTGGCTGTGGGATTGCAATGTGCGTGTGCGCAGAAGATTTTTCGCCTCGTAACTCTGATTGCATGTATCTTGTACGTAACTCTGTACGACATCTCTACGCAAGCCGATTATACGCATTCTAAGAGGCATTGAAATTGTACAGGATGGGTTGGGTGAGACAGTTAAGGCATTACGTACGATCAGAGATATGCAAGGAAAAGTTAAGGCAGAGCTCTGAACATATAAGTCAGCTAAGTCACGTGCATGAGAGGAGAGTGCCAGGGGGAGACCATTATACTTAGTAGTGTGTAGCTTAGGTATGCTTGTGTATGTAAAACAATTTCAGGTCTGGATCAGGCCCATGAGGATTAGGGCTGTGGTTAGGGGAAAATCTTACCCGTCACTGGATACATGCATTTCTCCGGCCGTTGTAAAGTGACCACACACCCACACACACACACACACACACACACACACACACATATATATATACACGCAAAAACCAATTACCCACCTTGCTTTCCTACTGAAACTACAGGCACAGTCATTATCGCACTTCTGTGTTCCAAAACGTTCAGTGGGTAGACAAGGGAGACGGCAGCTCAATTTGGTCACCAAGGGCCTAATCCAGACCTACGCTCGCAGGCGATCTAACGCTGATCGCAAGCACAAAATCGCCATAAAAAACGCACTGCGCATGTGCATTGTGACAACTTCCGGTCGTACCAAATACCTTTTCGTAGCGGCGATTCGGGCGTCCGTATTGTTTGCGTATTTTCCGACGACGGGGCGTGTTTATAGTACGAAGTTAGTACGGACGCTGGAGTTAAGGAATGTAGGCGGGGGGAGCCATTTAAATTGTACAGAATGGGTGTGCTTAGGCCGCTACGAACAGCGTGTCGCTCCAAAAATACGTACGAACACATGGAAAAGTTAGGGTAGGGTTCGGCGGGCGTAATGAAAGGAAGGTAAGGGGAGTGTCGTGGGAGTGAAAGTTTTTACGCTGAAGCGGTAATACGCTCCGCTCTCATGCGTAGGTCTGAATCAGGCCCCAAGTCCAAAGTTCTAGTCGCTGTGGCGACTGGTATTTGTCGAGCCCTGAATTTAAGTCGCTTCTTGCTCCGCATAAATTGCTCACTTTTTACTATGACAAAAGACTTATGTTTGCATCAGTTCAGACGCAAAGTGAGCATTTTACAGCTGCTCCCATCAGATAACACGTGTCTTTGTGCGTTGCACATCTGCAGGTTCCAGGGCCACGATCAGTTCACAATCCAGTGTTCCAATTTTTTTCTCCTGCAGGATTTCGACACCAGGGCGAGTTAAGGTCGAAATGGGAGGGGTTTAAATTTACAGCAAGGATATGCAGGCTTTCCAGTCCGTCTCCATTTTAAGTGGGGATGAAACAGAGGTTTAAGGTAGCGATGGCATGTGTGCCAGTCTTTTGGCCTCTGCCCATCCCCCTCGTCAACTGCGCTGCGAATCGAAGAATAGTGAAGCAAGAGGCGGTAGCCACAACCCCATAATCTGCACTAAACCATGCCAGCAAGCCACACCCCCTGCGTCACAATGCTCTGAATAACATAATTGAACAGTAATGGTTGGACTTGATAATACAATTCTTATCAGCAAGTGAGAGCCTTAATTTTGGGAGTCTCCCAACCGTTCCAGATCAGTTGGCAAGTTCTCGTCTCTATTTTGCACATTTGCAGAAAAGTACATTTTTAGGCGCAGTGAAAAAGAAAACAATTACACCAAAATACATGTGATTCCCACGTATGTGAGGCATTCAATAAAAACAGCCCCAGTGTCCTCTGGGATTGATTTTACCCATAATCCTCCACTTACTCGCCTCTGTTTCAGCCCTGTTTGTTTTCCTTAGATTGTAGGCTTGTCTACCAATGCAAAATAAACAGTTACCCAGGCATGCGGGTCATATTTACTGGGTCTAAGAGTGTTATATATGTATATCTGACTTAGAAGGAAAATATAAAGGTTTATTTTCTGTGTTTTAAGCTAAAGCACATCTGGCACAGTAGATGGAAATTTTACATTTCCTTTTCTTGTAATATCTTTATTGCCTTCTTAGCTGAGGTAAAATGCTGTTTATAAGAAATTGTGCCATCTAGTGGACAATAGAACTACCAGTGGTAGAATATATTCCAATTTGTATAATAAACAAATATGAATTGTTTTGCAACAGGACATAGGTATATTGTTGGGAAACAAGACTTTGTTCCCACGTGGGTAATGCTTAATAGTCTCCTCTATCTTTTAGTTGCTAAACTA
Organism: Limnodynastes dumerilii; assembly: GCA_011038615.1. NCBI lineage: Eukaryota > Metazoa > Chordata > Amphibia > Anura > Limnodynastidae > Limnodynastes > Limnodynastes dumerilii. The sequence goes on from WWET01002060.1 coordinate 105,179, forward strand.
CCATCTCCGACCTTCTTGCTATACTTTTGATTAATCCTCCTCCTCTTCATTGTCTGTTTAACTCATAAAAGTTATTCTGTCTCCTATGTTCAAGCACAGCAGCACAAAATCACAGGAAACCATTGAGGAAGCAATATTAGTTTTTGTTTAGTATAATTCAGACCCTCCAACATGACTCACTCCATTCGGTACATAATACTCTGCTCCTGCTCTTCCTTCCTAATCTCTGATTGCAGTCTCCTG
>WWET01002060.1:105668-122027 GCA_011038615.1 Limnodynastes dumerilii
GGGGTCATGTTGGAGGGTATAATAATTCTACATTATTTATATTATATTATTATTTAGGTGCTACACAAATTTCTGCAGGCCCAAAATACTGGGATATAGGACCTTTTGGTCACAGCAAAATATATTTACTATTTAGGCATACACGTTGATGCTTATTGGAGGACGTATTATTATGTAAAGAAAATTCCCCCACAAAAACACACACACACACACACACCTATCATTGAAGGCCAACTTAATTTTGCTTTGGCATGACATCATAGCAGTATAACCACCAATGTGTGTGACCAGCTGTGTATGAGGGTTTTTTTCCCCCCAACCTTTAAACCTCTTTGGTTTTTGGTCACAAATGACCTCCTTGGTCATTTGTACACTAGACAACATTAGTCCGACAGTGTATGACCGTCGATAGAAATAAACTCGACAGGGTTATTTTCCTGACAACACTAAGGTCAATAGAATTATTATAGTCTTACACCACTATTTTATATTTCTCGGAGGGAAGAAGTAAATTCTGGGATAGGGCGGGGCTTAATGCCATGATTTATGCAAATTGCATCATTAAGCCCTGTCCCTGTCAATCAGAACACTCTAATCCCTAGTGTTCCAGGGGGTGGGTGGGGCTTAATGACATCAAGTCCCGCCCATGCCTAGTAACTCTAGGGATTAGCCATAGACATTGACAGGGGGTCGAGACTTGCGGGAGATTCGCCGGCTCTTCCAGCATACGGGGAGAACTGCCCAAATGTCTGGAGTCTCCCTGATTTTCTGGGAGAGTTGGCAACCCTGTCTTGCACTAACACTTTTCATTACCGCTTCCTGACCGCAGCCTAACCCAATGTAGCCTAACCCTAACTCTAAACATAACACGAAACCATAATTTGAAGATGAAGTAAAGCACTCACCCGTCCACGTTGCGTCGAGTCCGGAACTGTAGATCAGGCGTCAGAGTTGAGTCTGGAAGTGTAGAGCAGGCGTCACAGTAGAGTGCAGAATTGTCGAGTGGCTGTCAGTGTCGAGCAGGCGCCCATCGGAAAGGTAAGCGCATGAAACGCGATCGTATCCCATCGGGATCGACATATTCCACTGTGTGTACAGGACATATCACATAACTAGACATCGGATTATATGCACTATCAAAATGCCAAAATATGCATGCAAATATGCACTAAGAAAGGGCGAAATATGCACAGTCAAAATACTATTAGAATTAACGTTTATTTTCAATATATATATATATATATATATATATATATATATATATAGACACACACACACACACACACACAATACAATTACCTTGCAGCTATATGGGAAGCAGTACTCACATGTTGATCGATCTGGCATTTTTTTGATGAAGGTATTCGCTTGTCACAAACCTTGCAGAAAATCACAGTGCCATCAGTTGTAAATTGGCCTGGGTAATTTTTTATCCAAGGTTCCATGAAAGTCTGGGTATTTTTTTTCAATGGCGGCATTATTTCAACAAAAATAAGATTTTCGTAGGTTAACAAACACAGCGAGCAATTGAATGACAAACAATTGAATTGCGTGAAGCAACGAGTGCCGTACTCCCTTCCCCCCATCCCATTCCTCCATACAATCTGTTTGAGTATATTATATTTTTTTTTACACTGCACTCTTTGTACTCTGCTAATTTTATCTTACAAATCTGCTGCCACTTAACTTTGTCCTATCTCCTCCTTCTACTTTAGATGTAAAAAGAAAAACTGTGTATTTTGCCTTTAAAGATAACATTTAAAAATAAATAAATATCTGAATAATTGTATTTAAACTAATGGCATGCGTCAAGCATTTTATGCATGTCAGTAAATCAGAAAGCATTAAAGCTTACAGATAGTTTGTGTATTGTAAAACTTTTAAATAGTTCTTCATTTCCTGTTGCCGGCTGGATGAAGTACACACAGAGGAGGAATACTTTCATCTATGAGATGCAGATTACTAATTGCTACCATGACATTACATAGCACTTTCCTTCTGGCTAAACTGACAACATGTACCAGTTGCTGAAACATGTTTGAAAAATTAGCTTATTAAATTAATCACTTTTTGCCTATTGCTGAAAACCAGAGTTCCTGTATGTAAAGCCTCCGTTAATAACGTGAATACCCCATTATGCCAGTAAGATCTTAAATAAAAGATCCTGTAAATTGAGACATGTGGAGTTTAATCGTGATAGGTTTTGACCTCCGGTAATGTGGTAATCAGATGTCTTTTCTGTTTTCAATGAATTGGAAAACTCTTTAATGTGAGGCTAAGCAAAGTTTTGCACAGACTAAAACTAATTTTTATTTACCCTGTTTGGTAAAGCCCTCTTGGTTGTGAAGGTCATCTCTGATGGCAATGTTAGCTCTTGAAAAATGGAGTGTGGTTTTGTTAGCTCTTGAAAAATGGAGTGTGGTTTTGTTAGCTCTTGAAAAATGGAGTGTGGTTTTGTTAGCTCTTGAAAAATGGAGTGTGGTTTTGTTAGCTCTTGAAAAATGGAGTGTGGTTTTGTTAGCTCTTGAAAAATGGAGTGTGGTTTTGTTAGCTCTTGAAAAATGGAGTGTGGTTTTGTTAGCTCTTGAAAAATGGAGTGTGGTTTTGTTAGCTCTTGAAAAATGGAGTGTGGTTTTGTTAGCTCTTGAAAAATGGAGTGTGGTTTTGTTAGCTCTTGAAAAATGGAGTGTGGTTTTGTTAGCTCTTGAAAAATGGAGTGTGGTTTTGTTAGCTCTTGAAAAATGGAGTGTGGTTTTGTTAGCTCTTGAAAAATGGAGTGTGGTTTTGTTAGCTCTTGAAAAATGGAGTGTGGTTTTGTTAGCTCTTGAAAAATGGAGTGTGGTTTTGTTAGCTCTTGAAAAATGGAGTGTGGTTTTGTTAGCTCTTGAAAAATGGAGTGTGGTTTTGTTAGCTCTTGAAAAATGGAGTGTGGTTTTGACAGTTCGATGGTCTTAATTTAAAAAGCCCATCGTACTACAGCTGAATGCAGATTGCTGGCGATTGGCAGTTGTCTGCATTGTGGAGTCGCGAAAAGTCATCCACTGACAGGTAAGTGTTTTAACCTAACCCTACCCTTAACTTTTCCCTAAACGCAACCTAACCCTAACCTTCCCATTCTTCAGCTCTAACCGTATCCTTCCATGCTCTGCAGCCTAACCCTAACCCTCTATGCCCCACAGCCTAACCCTTCATGCCCCACAGCCTAACCTAACCCTCCATGCCCCGCAGCCTAACCCTAACCTTCCCCTTAAGCCCTAACCTTAGCCTGCTACAGCCTAACCTTAACCTTCCCCTTAAGCGCTAACTTTAGCCCACTGCAGCCTAACTCTAACCTTCCCAGCATCAGCCGCTGCAGCCTCTCGCTATTGTGAAGGGGAAAATGGGTTCCTTTCCCAATAGCAATTTTCTATTTTCAGGTTGTGTCATGTTGGAAATACAGCCACTCCCACCACCCGGGAACCACATCCCGAAAAATATATTTATTGCTAAAGCCATCTCAGGATAGTGCTAAGACTGGGCAACAAAACAGTTTTTTAATCATTATTTAATCATTCTATTATTTACATGAAGCATTTGTTCGTTTTCATTGTTATACTGTGTGGGTCCAGGGTGGACAGTTGCCTCGGACCCTCCTCTCCTCCGGGTTCCTGTAGCAGCAGCATATAGTGTAAACACAGTCATAGCTCCCAACATTCAGAATGCCAAAACCATGATAAAATAAGCCCCGGACTCGTTCTGCCCAAACTCCGCCCAGTTCCACCCCCAGATAACCATATTTGGTCAAAATTCCGCTCATTTTCTCATAAACTCAGCCCCTTTTGCAGTTTGCAAACCTAGACAGTTCCACAGAGAGGCAGTTGGGCTACAGGTACAGTAGTTAGCCAATGGGGAGAGTGGCTTGCTTTTCGTGAGTCCTGAAGGGCTGCCGAAATCCCAGACGTTCCAGGAGAGTAGGTTAGTAAGACCCTACTCTTTGTTATCATCAACAGAAATTGTGGGACCCAGCACTCCACCCCAAGGGCCTCTAGGAATGATACACAGCGGGCCGATGCATAGGGAAGGCTTGTTTTTAAGAACTTCTTCGCTGGGTATTGTCCCGCTGATGTGCAGTTTGGTACTACCCTAAAGCAGCAGCACGTATTGGCGATAGGAGACTTGTGACAGAAACATACAGAAACACAAAAAGTGACAGCAGATAAGAGCCACGTGGCCCATCCAGTCTGCCCAGTTGTTTATTTAAAGCTATACTGACCCTAGACCCTATTTACTCTCAATTTAATTTGAGATGTAGGATATCCTTATATTTATCCCAAGCATGTTTACACTGTTCTACTGTGTTACCTTCTACCCCCTCAGATGGGAGAATATTCCACTTATCTATCACCCTTTCAGTGAAGTCATTTTTCTACACATTTCCTCTGAATATCCCACCCTCCAGTTTATATTCATGTCCTTGTATTCTATTACACCTCTTCCTCCGAAAAAATGCCCCCTCCTCTAGCCGGTCACAACCCTTAATATATGTGAAATCTGCTATTATGTCCCCCCTCTCCCTTCTCTGCTCCAAGCTATACATGTTTAGTTCCTCTAGCCTTTCTTGGTATGTTTTGTGACACAGGCCATGGACCATTTTAGACTGGTGACATCTGTCTGCTACCGCTGAAAAACTGCTACCGGGGAGCTGAGGTGAGTATTGGCAGGGCCCCCTCTCTCTGGGCCCAATAAAATAGTCCTGGCAGTTCCCTCCTGATGACGGCCCTGAATATATGTTCCTGGTCTAAAGATGGCACCTTAAACCCACTGGCGAGCTCTGTGGTTCCATCAAAATCTGCAAAATGAATATCATAAATAATCTCATTTGGAGCAGGTCATCTGCCTTGATTTGGCTGCAATAATAAACAATAATCCCATCACCATTGATTTGCTGACATTTAAATATAACAATGAAGCCTAAAAATACACAACCTCAATCTGCTGCCGATGATAAATATCAATAACCTGAATGTTGTATTGGGCCAAAGACATCATTAAATCCTTCACTTTGGTGAGTGATTGCTAGCAGCTGTCCAATTAATTGTACAATCATTTGTTTAATAATCATTCCTTGTCTTTATCATCACCTTATCGTAGTCCAATAAATAATGCGTGGGAATGCAAGATCCTATTCTGTCGACACAAAGAGCAGCAGCAACACACCCAGTGGTCGAGAGTAACCGATAACACATTTACTCAGGGAATTCTCTCCAGAATGGTCCTAATTATTTCTTAACAACGGTTTGTCATTCTTGGCCAGTTTGTGGTTATTTTCAACATTAATATGATTAATATGAACTCATTGCTGAACCTACAAGTGGTACAACATAGACACTTTTTAAGAAATAATAATATCAGGATGTAACATAAAGAATTTAATATGAAATTTTGTGGAATTTGGAGGAATGGTAATAACAGAAGTAACTGGAGACAAGTCCACTATTTAAACCTACACCTACTGCCATCCGACAAACCTTGAGAAAGACAATCTAGTCGAAACGCGTTGTGGGTGACGGTGTCCGGCTCGGCGAGATGTTGATTTGGGGAAAAAGTATAGAGTCCATAATTGGAGGTGTAAAAGACTTTATTGTGAGTATGTTGCAAGAGAAATAAAGGGTGAGCTGAGTACTTTAAATATGGAGGTTTGTCCCTGTGTTGACGGGCTACACGAGGATCTCCGAACCCACCTTTTGTTTTTCTCCCTGGGCTCTGCCGGCTGGCGAGGAGGGGGGAACGAAGGAGAGGAGATCATCTCAGTCAGGAGTGGAATCATCCTGGTTGCTTGGCCCTTGTGATATGCAAGAATAACAAACGGGTTATTATTGTGTTTAGTAGAAATTTGATGTGATTGACACTTTATAAGAATGTACTATACCATCTATGGAATTTCTTTATTCTATATAGGACATTGACATGACACGAATATTGGAAAGACTCTGAGATAAGCAAAAATAACAAGTAAAGGAGATTGTGAGTAGGACTATCTAACGTGCTGTGGAAGTTTATAAGAACGTATTACACTATTTTTCCCTCTCTTTGTGTTTTATATATGAGCTCTAAAAGAAGGAGGTCGGCTGAAAGGAATACTTATACCGGGAGAGGGTGTTCCGCGATAATAAGAAGAACTTTATGATCTGGATCCCCTTGGTGTCTTGAAAATTTGAAATAAGAAGGGTATTGGACTATTGAATTTTAACCTCATTTACTACACTAAGAAATATATAAGAAGTTATAAGGGCGCTTATTGTGGGAATTTTTGAATGTAGAAGCGCTGTTGAAGAACCCTGTGGTATATTTTACACTTTGTTTAGGGTATTAGGCTTGGCCATAACACCCATAGGGGCGGGATGAAAAATGTCCCTTCCACAGTGAAGCAATAGCAGCTGTATTAAGAAGCACAAGGGGGTGTTATTGCACTTGTATTATTGCTATTTTAACATGAATGTGCACAGCATATGTGGCCAAGGTGTACTTAAATCAAAGGGTTCAAAATTTGTCCTCTTACCTAGGTGATAAAATAGAACCTATTCGAACAACCTGTATACACACGATTTTTCATTTATTTAATACAGTTTTTAAATAATTTTACTATATTCGTACTAGAGAACGGCAAAATGATGCACTGAACTAACTCTCTGTCCATAGACACCTGGGGTCAGATTTAGTAAGCTGCGGGTTTGGAAAAGTGGAGATGGCGCCCATAGCAGCCAATCAGATTCTAGCTCTCACTTTCCTATTACATACTAGGGAATGTTAACTAGATTCTGATTGGTTGCTATGGGCAACATCTCCACTTTTCCAAACCCGCAGCTTAGTAAATCTGGCCCCTGTCAGTACATTTTGTTGACTTAATCAAATCAGTTCTTAGGACTAGATCCAGTTTAAAAACTTCTCTATGTTTTTATGGATCCAGAGTTTGAAAAGAGGAAATAAGGTGGAAAGTTACACCTGGGCAAAGCCATGTTGAATTGCAGGGAAGACTAATTTAATCTGTTGCATATAGTTCCAGGTATTATCCATTTAATTTAGAGTAAAAAAAAAAAAGGGAAAACAAACCAGAGATGAATAAAATGGCCAACCAATGAATAGATACATAAAATAAATAGCAAGTGAATATTAAGAAAAAATAATAATAATATTCACTTGCTATTTATTTTATGTACCTATTCATTGGTTGGCCATTTTATTCATCTCTGGTTTGTTTTCCCTTTTTTTTTACTCTAAATGAAATGGACAATACCTGGAACTATATGGAAATGAAACTTTGAGAAAAGGATTCTACATTATTTATCACAACAAAACTGACTGTTTAAAGATCTTTTTCTCTATATGCCGCTATGGATCTATAATAATTTTAATTGTTCATTTTTTATTTATTAATTTAAATATTATCATTATTGCATGATATCTAGCAGCGCTTTCCCTATCCATACCATTCTTTTTGTTTTCTGTATTTTAGGAAAGTTCAGGGCTCTTTCCTTTGGTTTAGGACTGCTGCAGGTAATATAGCGCTTTAAAGTGGTACACCCCCTTTTTATACTTGAAACAATAAAATTAATTTGACTCCTCCTAAAAATTCAACATGGCTCTGCCTAGGTAAAATATTCTACCTGTTTTTCTCTTTTCAAACTCTGGATCCATAAAAAATGACGGCAAATAAGAGCCACACTAGCCCTGTTAAATCCAAAAAAGGGTAATTACTAACCAAGGGGCAGGGCTTAATGACGCAATTTGCATAAATCACATTGTTAAGCCCCGCACCCTGCATGCAGCTATAGCTTCCCTCCAGGATCTCCCAGAGGGAAGCTTTTAAAAGTCGGCAACCCTGTGATAGATAGATTGATCAATTCACTGCTAGGAAAGGTCGTGATGGCAGATTCAATTGATGGGCCGTAATCAGTGATCCGTTTTCAGGAGGATTTACGTGCATATTTTTATATTTTTAGGATCGGATGAACTGCGCATGCGTCGTAACTTTATTTACGTAATTTACATAAATATACGCACGTAAATGCTTAAGGCGGGGTTGAAATACATTCCTGAAAATTTACATGAAGGAGGGTGTGGGAGGCATTTAAATGAGTCTTTAAGGGTGTGGTTAGAATGAATCACACGTACGGCATACATATACGCACGTATGTACACATACACGCACGTATGCTCTATGGAGGTGTAAGTGTACGATTGCACGGCCGTGAGAGGGGAGTGTTATGGGTGTTGGTGGGTGTAGGTTTGCTACGTGCGTGCGTATAATTGCGTACTTTTAAAAAGCGGATCTCTGAATACGGTCCGATATGTTTAAGACAGAGACTATTTTTTGTGGAAAAAGGTATCCAGGCTTATGGCCGTTAATTAAAATGAAGAATAGTAGTGGATCCTGGGAGTAATAGGACTGTCATGTTGGGTCAGTAGAGATCTTAGCAGATTGGAGGTTGCTTTATTTAGATCAATTTCAGTTATTAGGTAGGGAGATGCAGGAGGCCCATAATAGATTAAACTTGATAGATGGGTATATTTCAATGTTTCTTGGGACGTTATTTACAAATATGGGTTAATGCGATAGACTGCGCTGTGGATCCAGTCCTAAGCATCTAAATATAAAATAAGTTGTTTTTTTAGACTCTAGGATTGTTTTCGGCTTGTTTGTCACTTATCAGTTGCTTATTTTCAGTGCTTTTTTTGTCATAGAACGCACGTTTCTGAACTTTTTTCGACAGATTTTCCAAGTTTTAAAAGTTTTGGCGGCAAAATCATTAAACCGGTGCATGCGGACTACTTGTGTGTCGAGTCTGATGCATGCGTACTTCGTTCACGCTGGTTGTGATGGCGCTGCTCGGCTTGTGATTGGTTGTGTGGTCGCGCGTGAGTTGATGTGAGTTCCGGCAACTTTTTTTCTTCTAAATAAATAAAGCACTACTTATTTTTAATTTCAGGGTTGATAATTCTGGAACTTATTTTTAATTTCAGGGTTGATCATTCTGGAAGCCTCTGTAGCTAATGTACGGCAGACCTGAGACTCTCTATAGTTTAAACTACAAGTCCCAGCATGCTCTATAGCCTCAGATGCGTGGAGGCTACCTGGCAAAGCATGCTGGGACATGTAGTTTCACACCGCCTGTCTATCCAGGCCCGCCATAAGCACGGCTGTGTATATGTACTATGCATAAATAAATGTATATATTTGGTGATACGCGTTAATGTGTGTACTAGGCAGCGCTCTGGGATTCTTCCGCACCGTTCCTCTAACGATAAACCGCATCCATATCAAACCCGCCAGTCCCCGCCCATCGGGCAGCCTTAGTGACGTCACATCCGCCCCCGTGTCTGCTTAGGAAACCCCGTGGCTGGAAGCGAGTCTCTTTTTCACCCGGCAGCCCAAGATGGCGGACATCCAGGTGAGGGCTCCGGGCCGGCGGGAGAGAGAGTGATAGTATCCGTGCTTCGCTGTGAGCGTGCATCGCGGCCTGGTCAGCGGGGAGACGCCCGGGTGCATGGCGGGGACAGGGCGTGCGGCGGGAAGGGGATGTTTGGGGGGGCCCGGGGGCTGCTGACCGCGTGGAGGCCGTGTCCTGTGGCCGAGGGGATGGGTCCTGGGCTCGGGCTGGTGGGGGATCGGCCGGTTCTGGGCTCTGGCTGGGGTGGGATCGGTGTGTGGGGAGGCTGGGGTAGGTGTGTGTGGTAATATAAGCCTGACATGTGCTGCCCTGTCACTCCATACACCAGGCCTGAGACACACATGGCTCTCCGGGTGCTGTGCCCACCCTCTGCTTGATGGTAGGCGATCTTCAGCTGCAGAACTACAAATCCCAGCATACCGTAATTGCTCTGATATAACTGATCTTTCCAAGGCCAGCTGGGACTTGTGGTGTTGCATCTGTAGTTTGTCTGCCATAAAGCAGGTTGTGGGAGATCATTGTGCATTGGTTATCTGTCCCTCATCCCTCCCAATGGGGCTATATAATGAGTCAGACTATCAGGGTGCATTGCAAAGAAATAAAACTTTAGATGTGCAGATAACAGACCTAAACAATTAAAAAGCAAACATTGGGGGTTTTTAATAATATGGTAATTGTTCTTGAGTGAATGGACATCTAAGGCCAACATTCCATGACAGGAGTAGTGACAGTCTATTGGAGTATGTATGTATGTATACACACATACACGCACACATACTGTCTATCCCTCCATATATCTATCCTATGTTTAGCTGTTTGTGGTACTCCTGTCTAATCAACTAAATCTGCTTCTACAGACCGAGAGGGCCTATCAGAAGCAGCCCACTATCTTCCAGAACAAGAAGCGGGTGCTCCTCACTGACGCTGGCAAAGACAAACTCCCCCGATACTACAAAAATGTTGGTCTTGGATTCAAGACCCCAAGAGAGGTAATTACTATTCAGCTGATCACACTCATATATAAAGTGCATGGGTAACCTGTCGGGTTGTTTACACTAGTATCCTTTTTGGGATGTTTACTGTCCAAGGGTAACTCTAAATAACTTTGTTCAGAGCTACAACAAATCTGGCAGTACAACAAAGGAGCACAGGGCCTTTTCTGTGCATTACTGATGGATGGGTTACCTGCAAATCTGTTTTGAAGTTTCACTCATTCAATTGCCAACGTCTATATGTAATGTTTGTTGTGTTACCTTTTTGGAAGATGGGTGCGTTTAAGTTTCTAAGGACCTGTAAGTTTCTATTGCTTTTAGAAAAAAAATGCAGACGCTTTTCTACGATTGCATTTTATTTATGACAAGAAACCGTATAAAGCATTGTAGAAGTGAGATCTAACCAAACTAACATTGGTTAAAAAATTCAGGGATTTTAACTGCGGATTTGTTTTATATAAAAGCCCAAGGCAGTGGAACGGATTCAGATTGGAAAGTAACTGCAAAAAAAGCAAATATGTTCCATGACAAAACATGTTCAACTGCAGGTGGACAAAATGTAAAATGTGGGAACAATGAGTTGAGGGATTTTTTTGTAGATCTAATCTAGATTAAAGTAGTTTTTTGCAGTAAGCAAGATCTGTCTATTTTCCCTGTATGCAGAAAACTTAATCTGGGGTCCCATTTGCACCATTTTGAGAAGAAAATAACTTGGATCGGTCCCCGTATGTTTCCTTGTGTTTAGATTTGATTTGCTCCAAACTAACTTACATTTACTCCTTTAAATCAGAATAACTTTTCTGAATGTGTATCTGGTACAGCACCAATGTTTGGCACACAAATGATCGTATCTTGTTCTGTTACTGTATTACATTTTATTCAATACCACCACCCTGCTTTACGGTCAGCTGTTTGCAGTCTATTGGCATTGTTTACAAGGAACATTATTGTGCCTGTTGAAGGAAAAATGCAATTTGTAAAAGTTGGGGCTTATTTCTATATTTGGTGGAACACTACAAATGTATTAGTTTTGCTTCCTTACAAAAATACTAATCATTTTCTTCACTGTTGATAAATTAAATTTATGGAACTGGCATGTTTATATAAACTATATTGGCTTACAATTCGAGCTCCATACAGCTTTTCCCTTAATTCCTGCGTATCAGATTTATTGTGCAATGTTTTTGGTAAATGATGTGAAAAAAAACTTATGGTCTGCTCCTTTCAGGCAATGGAAGGCACATACATTGACAAGAAATGTCCCTTCACTGGTAATGTTTCCATTCGTGGCCGTATTCTCTCTGGTAAGTGTATTTTATATACATATTCGTTTAGTTTTTACTACATTAGTTTCTGTTGCTTTGGTTATTTCCTTAGATAACATATAATGTATTTAGGTTATGAACCTGATTTTGATGTCTAAAATAATTCTTTATGGATCTTAGTATTGGGGTAAAGACTTTTTTTGGTTAATTCAGGGTACTCAAGGCCACAGTAAAGAGGTACAATAGCAAATCAAAGGGCTGAGAACATAATAAAATCTCTGAGTGGGGGCTACATGGCACATAAAGAAACATTAATATTACCTGAAAATATTATTTGTCTTTACGTGAGATGCAAAGTGGTACTTGACATGATTCCATAGTGAGTAACTGGTATTCCACAATAAAGGTTGAGAAGGCATCTGGGTTAGAGGCATCTTTAAAAATTTGTCTTTTTAATGATCTTTTAAGTTTTAAGGCTTCTAATAAATCCTAGTTGGGTTTTTGTTTTCTGTTACTGTTAAGCTGACCACACACTAGAGCGATTATCGGCACAATTATTGTGGATTGGGCCAAATAACGCTCTAGTGTATGGTGCAAATTTTTTTCTAAATAGCGATAAGACTTTCCAAAAGCTTTAGGGCCCGATTATCTCATCTTTTGGAATTCTTGAATGATTATCGTTGGTAAAATAGTGCAGTGTGTGGGCATTTTAGATAATCAAAAATTTCCAAATGAGGAGAGGTCAGAGTGCTTCAGAGGCCCACATGCTGACAGGCTGCAGCACGGTGTCCTCTCTCCCTCTGGGTATATAGCGCTGTATGCCCAGACAGGGATATAGGACACAGCACAACAGCCTCTGTGTCCAATAAGCTGGCTGCATGGGTCTCCTGTCAAGATCGACAGGAGACCCAGCCAATCGGAGAGACTGCAGTCAGCCAATAGGCAGGCTGCAGGCTCTCCAGCAGAGATTATTGGCCTCTTCTAGTGCATTGATAGTGATATTGGGACCTTTCCCCAGTGGAAAATCGTCCTGTTTATGGCCAGCCACACGCTGGGAACGATAATCGCTCTAGTGTGTGGCCAGCTTTAGTCTGCACCGCCTGGATTTGGAGCTTATTCTGCTTTTACGGCTGATGTGTTGAGGTGATTTGGATGGTTTTGTTAATGTATTTTATTGCGCCTTAGGCTTTTCTGGTGTGTTTAGTTACGTTTTCTAATAGTATCTGCTTATTATGTGCAGTTGATGGTGTTCCGCTAAATGAGTTCTTTATATTGTACCTGCTGATTATTTGATACAGTGACTGTCAAACCTCTCTTGTAGGTGTTGTCACTAAGATGAAGATGCAGCGCACCATTGTCATCCGCCGGGACTACCTGCATTACATTCGCAAGTACAACCGTTTCGAAAAACGTCACAAGAACATGTCTGTGCATCTCTCTCCCTGCTTCAGGTAAGATGGTCGCTGCGTGGTTCTCTGGGACACATAATTCTGGGTGTGTTACAGGTCTACAAAATATGCTGATGGCTCCACGTTTTTTCTGAGCTGCAAACAACTGCATCTTACTATACGCTGTCTGGATTGGTTTTAATGGTTCTCGAATGTATATATTGAAATCTTTTTCCTAAAGACTGCCAAAACACAGAAATGGCAGTCAGAGTGGACTTGTCTACTGTGCATATTGGGAATGTGTCTTGTGGGCTTGGCAAACTCGCCTTGGAAGTCAAGCCCCCAAAATGGCTGTGTACACACAAATGCAAAGATCATGACAACCTTAGATGCATTCAGGTTTAAAGAGAATGTCCAAGTCTTCATAATATTGTAGGTGTGCTTTAGTTAAAAAAAAATCCAATATGTATATTCTCAAGGCTTAAAATCAGTTGAAGAATCTGTCACTAATTCTGGTTTAAATGTAATTTTGATTTAAAAAAAAAAAACTGGTTAATGTAATGTTTTAGGGTTTTTAAAGTAAAGAAGATTGAATTGTAGCAAAAATAACAGTTAATCGAAATAATTGCACATAACCTCTTAAATATTTAAGGTTTAAAAAAAAAAATAATAATTTACTTGGGCCACACAAGCAATTAGTACTGTTATGAGTATGGGAAGTGTAAGCTCTTGTGATACAAAGCAAACAAACTATTCATGTCTAGTTCTGGCTGTTATACTGGCTTCTCAGAAATCCATTAAAGTAACTTTATTAGTGCCAACTTTGTGCTATGGCTGTAATTCTGCTCAAGCCTTAAAGCTACCCGTTTTATTTTATTACAATCCTCTAACATGTTTGTGTTGGCTGCATCTAGTTGCACAAAGGTGAAATTTGGGTGAATAAACCTAAAATGCCCCAAATAGTGTGCTAGCTAAATACTTACACAAATACCTCTAAACCTATTCCCGCTCCTGTAAAGCAGGGTCTCAATCTTCATGTTCTATGTAAAGCAAGAGAACAATTTCCCTTCCACCACAAGAGTCTAGACCATACAAGATGTTGTACTGTATCTTTGTCTTGAATGGTCAGGATCTGTTGATGAAAACTGAACACTAAAAACTAGCACCAGACTGATGTGCAGATGTTAGAGGGACACAGGATGAGGGTGGAGGTTAGAGAGACTAAGGGAAAGGTGGTGGTGAAGTGGCTGAGGGTAGTTGGAGATTGCACAGCCTTTCTCCATGCAGCTAATGTGTGCTGACTAGTACTGGACTCACAGAAGCTGTAGGGAGACGGTAAAATAAAATTTTATTGAATTTCCTTGAACTAAGCTTGGGAGCCATTGCATTACACCACTGAGTGTTTGTGAAAGCTATCATGACACTAGTTACATCCTGTAAAAATACTTTGTATCCTAGGAGTTTAATAGAAGTTTTTTGGTGAATATTAAGGTGTTGCTGATATTGGGGGTTATTTTATGCTGTAAGGATGAAGACTTATGACTGTTTGATCCAACCTCTATGAAGCAAAGTGCAATTTTCTTGTTTTCTACTAGATCTGTTGATTAGACATGTCGCTAATTTCCATCTTTCTGGCATATGTGAGTAACAATTGAATTTCTTCGTTGCAGGGATGTCCAGATTGGGGATATTGTCACTGTTGGAGAGTGCCGTCCTCTCAGCAAAACTGTTCGATTCAACGTCCTGAAAGTAACAAAAGCCGCCGGAACCAAGAAACAGTTCCAGAAGTTTTAAATTCAGAGCAGATGTTGTTTCAGGTCAAATAAAACATTATAAAAAAATCTTAAACTTGGACCCTTTATTGAATTTTATCATTGTAAAGGTATACCACGAATAACAAAAGGTATACCACATTTACTCAAGTAATATGTGTACCTTGGACTGGATTCACAACAGTCTTTAAAGGCCACATATACGCAATCTATGTACGGAAATGCTATGTAGATAGCGTAAAATAGCATGCATATTAGCTAGAATCGCAAATTAGTCATGTATGTAAAAAAAAATAAAAAATGACAGGGTTGTGAATCCAGCCCCATCTCCAAACTTTCCTTATTACATAGACAGGTCTATGGGAGACGCACACAACCTTCAAATTCTTCATTGACTCCAATAAGGTTGTTACTGATGAGGAGAAACCCAGTGACTGAAATGTATGAAAACTAAAATCAGAACTTTAGTAACTTACTGCGAACACCTGTAGTGAGGGACAATGGGCAGGATCCAAACTTGAGAAGGAGCTTGAAATTGAGAGGAAGGTTACACCTGGGCAAAACCATGTTGATTTCAGGGGGAGCCACGTTAATTCTCTGCATGCAGGGATATATCTTTGAATTGCTTACTGCACACAGATACTGACCAGCTTTACTATCACACTTATTTAGACTTGGGATAGGAAACATCACCTCTCAACTCTAATACTCTTTGTGGCAGATGAAATGACTCTTCTGAGATCACCATGGTTTAGCCCAGGAGCAACTCTCCTCATTCAAGCTCCTTAAGTCTGGATCCAGCCCAATCTTTCATTTGTTATGCATTAGAAGAATCTTGTCCGTTTCCTGATAGTTGGTGAAGCTTACAAGTCGGTCGGGCAATGGATGTGGTTGCTGATCTGCTTGGCCACACTTTGAAAAAGAAATCGCCACCATTCAGCTGGCTGCTGTATTATTGTTCAAAACAATCTGGAAATGTGAAATTGCTGTAGTGAACGGAAACCTATTTCCCGGTGGCTACAGACTGCAGCGGTTGTATTGGGGATAGGCTGCAGGCGATGGAGTGTAAGGGCTGAAGAAGAGGAAGGTTAGGAAAGAGTTAAGGGTAGAGTTGGCTAAAAACACTTAACTTTCGGTGGATGACTCTTGCCGCTCTAGGAGCCAAATTTACTAAGCTGCGGGTTTGGAAGAGAGATGTTGCTCATAGCAACCAATCAGATTCTAGCTCTTAAGCTGGCCATACACTGGAGCGATCATCGTCCCGATCTTCGAATTATCGTGGATTGCTCGAATTATCGCTGTAGTGTATGGTGCCGATTATTGTCGGAAACAGACGATAATCAAAAAATAATGGCTGCCGTCCGATAATCCGATCGGGTGGTTTGCAATAAAAATTATCGTTTATCACTAGAGATATCGGACAGTGTGTGGGCATTGCAGATAATCGTGCTGCAGAACCCCACACACTGACAGGCTGCAGCGCTATGCCCTCTCCCCCTGTCTGGCTATACAGC
>WWET01002060.1:150429-162898 GCA_011038615.1 Limnodynastes dumerilii
GAGAGACACATAAGGGATACAGGGGGGCTGGAGAACCATGATGGGGATACTGGGAGGCTGGAGACACATGATGAGGAATACTGGGGGCCTGGAGAGACACATGAGGGATACTGGGGGGCTGGAGACACATGATGGGGAATACTGGAGCTAATTTTAAGTTGATAATTTTGTATGGCCCTCAAATGATTTTATAAATATCCAAAACGCCCCTGGCAGAAAAAAAGGTTCCCCATCCCTACTCTAAGGGCCATAACCAGCCTTAACCTAATCTGCAACAGCCTAACCTGTGTCAGTGAGTTCTTCCTACATCCATCTAATTGATTGGAATTCCGTGTTTTCATGTTTATAGCATGTTGAGCACATTCCCAGTAAGATTTATTGCAGTCAAATGCCTGTAGATAATGTATATCTAGTAATCCACTCAGATCTGTCAGTGATGTGACCCAGCCCAAGGATCAGGAGATTTGTTTGATGTAATTGTCCAGGGGTAAATCAGGTCTACCTTTCATCTTCCCTGACCTCAGCAGATACCCGTCTCTTGCAGGCTGTGATTATTATGCACCTTGCTTCAACTGATTTACTACTTAGTAGCTTTTTCTAGTAAGATGTTTTTTTTTTTATGTATGTGTCTAAGGGCTAAATTTACAACACTGTGGAAAATAAAAAATGCCATGGCAACCAATGAGATTCTAGCTCTCACTTTCCTATTAGATACAAGAAAATGTCAGCTGATTGGTTGCTATGGGCAACAGCTCCACTTTTCCTTTTCCGCAGTTTAGAAATTCTAGCCCTACGTCTGTTTAGTTGTACTGTATTATTGTTATTGCTTATTTATATAGCACCATTGGAGCTACATACTAAGGTCCCTAATACATTCATATATACATGCTTACACACACTCAGATTAGAGTTAATTTAACTCGCAACCAATTAACCTACTAGTATGTTTTTGAAGTGTGGGAGGAAATTGGACCACCTGGAGGAAACCCACACAGACACAGGAAGAACATACAAACTACACACAGATAAGGCCTAGTCTTGGAATCGAACTCCGCTTTGTGAGGCACAAGTGCCACTAACTGCTATATCTATAGAAACATAGAATGTGATGGCAGATAAGAGCCAAAAATAATACATAAATAATACACAAATAATACGCCCTTGTGGGTAGCATATTTAGGCCAGCGTACCTACGAAGCACTCCCCTTGGTCGTCTGTATTTATGCCCTCTTATGTGCTTTTCTGAGTGTAACCGCGTGCGTCCATAGCATGCATGCGTTGTTGCGATGCTTAGCACGCCCATACTGTACGATTTACATGCCTCAACCCGCCTCCGAAGCGTAATTACGGGTGTCTTGTGTCTGGCACGCCTCTTCGTCCGTAATTACGCTGGTGATCGTGTGCTCGTAAGTGCGTTCAGAGTTTCTGGTCATAACATCTTCCTCGCTTTTTTACGACTACGCCGAGCGTAAAAACGCAAGCAGGCGTAGGTCTGGATCAGGCCCATTGATCCTAGATGCTATTGGACACGTTTTTGTCCTCCTTGGGTATATCTTAAGCATGTTTTAATTGTTCTCCTGTATTAAAAGGGTGTTATTTGCCAAATATCTGATTTCTGACAGTTCAGATGCCGGAACCCGAATGTCGACAGCGTTCACTGATCGTCAGTTTTCCATTAAACAGGGTCATTACCGCAACAGCTGTCTAATACAATATTCTGATGGTGACATGTGTGTCCTAACGTTTCAGTAATGCCGATCCAGCACACAGGTAACAGTGAATATCACAGCAGATACACCGGGGAAAGAAAATGTTGGGTTGTCGAAATTCAAAATTTTGTCACTGTACCTATGACAAAATAAACTTCTTAACTCAAAACCTGTCTACGCAGTCAGCATTGTCACCAAGAGCGATCACAACATTTGGGAGGAAATTTTACTTCTCAACTAACCTTTCAGTGACGTATTTCTGCAGATTTCCTCTAAGCCTACCACCCTCCGGTGTCAGTGCTGCCCTTGTGTTCTAATACATCTTTCTTTGAATAATTCCACTCTACTCTACCTACGGTAGTTACACCCCTTGATATATGTGAAAGCTGCTATCATATCG
Source organism: Limnodynastes dumerilii (assembly GCA_011038615.1). Lineage (NCBI taxonomy): Eukaryota > Metazoa > Chordata > Amphibia > Anura > Limnodynastidae > Limnodynastes > Limnodynastes dumerilii. Next base: position 152,539 of record WWET01002060.1, read on the forward strand.
TCCCCTCTCCCTTCTCTGCTCCAAGCTACACATGTTTCGTGCCTCTAGTCTTTCTGGGTATGTTGTGTGGTGCTGACCGTGCAAGATTTTGTAGCCCTTCTTTGCACAGTCTTTAATGGTTTTTATACACCTTATATACATGTATTACATCCCCCCTTCTGTTCAACCCCCTGACGACATTCAACTCTTTACAGCTCACTTTTGCAACCGGAAAACCTGATACAAAAAACCCATAATAATAATAATAATAATAACAATGGCCCAGATAAAGAGCTACGCTTGTGTGCAAATTTATGCCTGGCGGACACATAAAATCGTTTTTTTGCATGTACTGCGCATGCGCACGACAGAGAATACGCTACGTTACGGAATGGAACTCTCAGCGTATGGGTCATTCGCGTATTTGCTGCGTAAATTCGTACGTGTAGGCGTACCAATTTTACACGTTGCAAAACTGCGTCTAAAATATGCAACGTAGGCGGGGGTTTTCATGTAAAGTGTACAGTATGGGGCGTGCTTAGCTGCGTAAGTACGCGTTGCCCATCCGTACGTGTGCGGACGACAGCGGTTACGCGGCCAAAAGTTAAGGTAGGGTTTGGAAAGCGGAACAAAATACGTACATTCAAGGGATGTGCCATGGGGAGTATATAGAAGGTACGCACACGTAAATACGCTACGCAAGTAAACGGATCTACCCCAATAACAATAATAGTAAACCTAAAAAAAAATAAACTCTTGTTAATACCACTCTTAGGGCCCGATTCAATTTGCTGCGAAGACGTGAAAAAACTTGCGTCTATAGCGGTAGGCAAAATGTGCAGATTTTTATTCGCTATGGGGTGCGCATAAAAATCCACAAATAAAAATTCACGGGATTAGTTTGCCCTGCAAGTAACGCGTGTGCAAAGCTAATTGATTGGGACCCATAGTGATGTATGTAAAGAAATCCTACGGTTAGTTATGCTAGAACAGCATTGTGTGATGTCATAGGACTGGATTAACACTTAGGAAGCTGCGGCTTCATACGAGCAGTCCTTTGGGAAATGACCTAGTACGTGTGCGTCGCAGGTCATTTACACAATCTACCTATCATTTTTTAAGAAGAGTGGGTGGGGGGAGGGATTTAAATGATCCGGGGAGGGCGGGGGAAGGGATCACTGTTTGTGTTTTCCTTATTATGCACGGTTACTTAAGAAGCCCTATGATCCTAAAAACAGGGGCAGGGTTGCGGGGATTTTGCCGCATCTAACTCATTCTTATCTGTGAACACAGTCCGCTGTCCCGAATGACTTCCAGTTTGTCCCAATAAGTGGGCTACACTGGAGGCAGGTTTTAATTGCTATTTAAATTTTTGCCTTGTGCGGCATGACAATTGATGCGTAGCTTGGGCTGGATAGGGCGGGGCTGGGATGGAATGGGCGTGGCTTGATGGGACAGGGTCGAGCTTATTTGTTCCGTTTTTGGGCTCCAAAATGGAGGTATGGATATAATCTTCCTTGTTCCATCTCTCAACGAAAATTGGTGCAAATAAAACTCTGACAGAAGCACCTGCATTGTTGTGGGCACGTACAGAACTAATTTGAATACATTTTGCAATAAGAAGCCTCAAGGGCCAGATTTACTAAGCTGTAGGAAAGAAAAGTGGAGATGTTCCTCATAGCAGTCAGATCCTAGCTGCCATTCTCTAGTATGTAATAGTGAGAACTAGAATCTGATTGGTTGCTATAGGCAACATCACCACTTTTCCTTTCCCATAGGTTAGTAAATTTGGCCCTTGGTGTGCATTTAGCTTAGCATGAGCCCTATTATATTAACTTCATCTCCTCACTGCACACAGTACTCCTGTTCTTTAAATATAAACTGTTCTTGAACATAACTTATAATACATTTTTCACAATAATAATTCACATATGCAAAATATGTCCTAACACGCATAAATACTGGTTATTTAGAGGTTATTTGAGGCAACAACCTCAATATGCATAACTTGCATTAAACACAAAGGGGTTGATACATACTTGTAGTTTCATAGAATCAGATAAGAGCCACTTGACCCATCGAATCTGCCCTTTCCACCCACTCATCATCTTTCCTGTGAAACCGTTCCTCAGACATCCCAAACACATACACTAGGGTTAATTTTGTTAACAGCCAACCTGTTTAACCTGTTTTTTTTGGCATGTGAGAGGAAACCCATACAACACATGCAAACTCCATACAGATAAGTAAAATAACACAAAGATATATATTGGTAGATATGTGGCGCTGGGTATTTCACAACGGTGGGAGGAGCATCAGACTCTAAGCAGGTAAGTAAATATATCAACAAGTAGGTGAATATATCAATACTGAGAACCCCTGAAGCCTGTAGATCCTAGAAAACCTGGGATATGTAAATGAATAAATAAAGTCTAAATAGGTATCAATGGTGGTGTTGTAGTAGATTCCTCAGAGGACCATATCCATTCCATAAATCATAGACATAGGACAGGAAGCAGTAGAATAGAAGAGAAGATGCTATTGCCACAAGATGGTATACCCGGGTGTATGGTATTAGCATGCAGTCTCTCCACTCGGCCCACGGTGATGACGTCAGAGATCATCTGGTGGGTCCTGGGACTACGCGTTTCGGGCTGCACTCAGCCCTTTTTCAAAAGCCCTTGTTCCATACAGATAAGGCCTTTTCCAGGAATCAAACTTATGACTCAGCGCTGCATGGTACAAGTGCTACTCACTGAGCCACCATGCTACCCTGAATCAGCTGAGAGCACCTATTTTATAGGAAAGAGAGCTGATCCACTTGTATCTGCTTCCGTGTGTAAGCATTGGAAATGTGTTGATTTCTAGGGTAGTACGCCATGTTGGAGAAAGGAAATCCCATGATAATGAAGGCTTTTCATCTTGAAATGACCAACACACTTTGGACTTGACCCTGAGCTGCGTTTTTGTCAGGTTTTGTAATGCAAGTCGCAGCTGGAATGGCATGCTTAAAATGGGAGCGAGCATAGAAATATGTATGCGCTGCTGCCCATACAGCTGTGTCTGGTTACATCTTACATCTCATTTAAATAGTTGCAGCAGAAGAAAAAAAGTGCCTGCGCTTCCGTCATACACCATCTCAGGGGGATGGTGTAATTAATAAGAACAGTACATTTTCAATGTAAAAACTAATTAAATTCAATTAAATAAAAATTATAATATTATTATTATTATTATTATTATTATTATTATTATTATTATTTTTATTATTATTATTTTAATGCCAGCATAGTAGAGGAATATCCGTTGAAAAAAAGCATTAAAAAAACCATTTAAATGCTTAAGTGGCATAGGCTTGTGACCGTATAAGCCGCAGCCTCTGGTAACACAGCTATGACTGTGTGGAGAGGGGGATATTTGTGCCCCATTTCCCTATGTCCCTTTTAGAGTTACTGAAAAACGCAACTCTGGATAGGATGTATATATATACTCTCTGGATCAAGTCCCTTGCCTTAATGCACAGGAGTGGGTCATTAGCCTTTCGTCCTGTGTCTTGGAGATATATAGGAAATAACTCAGATTGGTTTAAATTTTGTTAAGTTTAAATTCAGTTACATTCAAGTTTAGAGAAAAAATAACATCCTTATGTTAAGCATTAAGGGCCGTATTCAGAGATCCGTTTTTTTCAGGCAGTTGGGTTAGGCTGCAGGGGAGGGTGGGTTAGGGTCAGGCTGCCAGGAAAGGAGGGTTAGGGTTAGAATTAGGGAAGGGACTCATTTTACTTACCATTTAGTTGAACGGAGTTTTTCGGAGCTCCGCAGATTGCTTGCTAGGCCTCATCGAGGCTTAGCAATTGAAATCCCAGCCAGTCTGCAATATCTGTAATGTGTGTAGATGCATGTAGTCAGACATGTATCAGGCATTATACCAAAATTGTCCTCAATTGCGTATCTTTTAACTGAAAATTGCACGTAAATTTGCATAAATACATTTCAGCGTCTTATACTGAACATTGATCTTATGGTGTTGTACAACTTATCATTACATACAATTATGTGCGTCTGGTTTCTGGCCATGCACAGTGTTAAAACTCAGAAAACACACAGAAAAGCACAACGGTCCGGAGTCACAGTGACGTAGTTTTCGCCTTACGTACATTGTTTTAAGAATTGAGCTACTACGCATGTGTAGTGGCTTGTTTACGCTATCTACGTACCATTTCTGTACGTAGATTACGTAAGCACGGTCTTACGTAGAGAAATGGTATGTAGATAGAGTAAATAAGCACCTACGCATATATCCTTGATGTCACGCTGCTTTAGACTCATGTGTTGCAGACTAATAATCTACCAGCCCCTCTTAGATCACAGAATTTGATGCCAATGGACCAGATCCAGAAAATAAGAGCAAAATAGGTGGAAAGTTACACCTGAGCAAAGCCATGTTGAATTGTAGGGGAGAGTTGAGGTGATGTTGCCTATACCAAGTCTAAATAACAGTGTAAAAGGGGATGCAGTTACCGGTCTGGCCGGCTCTAGAAAGTTGTTATTGGGAACCTATTTTCCCATTCCCAAAAGCTACAGGCTACGGTGTAAGGTTAGGTTTAGGCGGCGGTAGGTATAAGGTTAAGGTTAGGGCTTAAGGGAAGGATGAGATACCAGGCATGGAGAGTTAGGGTTAGGCTGCGGGGCAAGGAGGGCTAGGGGGTGAGGCTATAGGACATGGAGGGTTAGGCTGCGGGGCATTGAGGATTAGGCTGTGAGGCATGGAGGGTTAGGTTGCAGGGCATGGAGGGTTAGGTTGCAGGGCATGGAGGGTTAGGGTTAGGCTGCTGGACATGGAGGGTTAGGGAGTGAGGCTGTGGGACATGGAGGGTTAGGGTTAGGCTGCGGAGAATTGAAGGTTAGACTGTGGGACATGGAGGGTTAGGGTTCGGTTGCAGGGCATGGAGGGTTAGGGGCTGAGACTGTGGGACATGGAGGGTTAGGGTTAGGCTGCAGGGCACTGACGATTAGAATTAGGCTGCAAGGCATGGAGGGTTAGGGTTAGGCTGTGGTACAAGAAGGGTTGGGGTGAGGCTGTAAGACATGGAGGGTTAGGGTTAGGTAGCAGGGCATAGAGGGTTAGGTTTAGGCTGCGGAGCATGGAGGGTTAGGGTTAGGCTGCAGGGAATGAAGGGTTAGGGTTAGGCTGTGGAGCATGAGGGTTAGGGTTAGGATGCAGGGAATAAAGGGTTAAGGTTAGGCTGCAGGGAATGAAGGGTTACGATTAGGCTGCGGCAAACGCACATTCAGCTGCTGTATGATGGTCCATCAAATAACAGACTATCGTACCAGCAAACCACACGCAAAGCGTTCTCCCTGCATGCAAAGACTAAAATGTATTTTACCTCCCCCTGACATTCAACTTGGTTTTGCCCGGGTGTCATTTTCCACCTGTTTTCTTCTTCTTTTCAGTCTGTGTATCCGGTCTGAGGTCTCTGTCAGTAGGGTGAATGGTCTTACAGTAACCTTCTGTGTGTGTAGCAGGCTCTCACCTTGATGTCCTGTGTTGTTTAATCTCTTCCATGTGATTTTAGCAAATAGGAAATCTGACTGTCTCCCTGCCTTTGGCAGGACAATCTTTCGGCTACATGAAAGATTGTAGCTCATCTGCTAAGCCTTTTTTGTAGTCTGTATCAACATTTCTAGTGGGGACTCATAGATTATCGTCAGCGTGTGCAATTCATTAAATACCAGCATACATTGAGCACAATATATGTAAACATCAGGCTGCAGAGAGTGATTAAATCATTATGTGTGTGTGTTTTGGAGATCAGAGGCTGACACTGGGATATGTTCCATGGGTCCAGAAATAGAAAGCAGCAAGAAATATGCGCTAAAAGAACCGTATTCACAGATAAGAATGAGACTCGGCCGTATCTGCACCTAACTCACCCGCCCTGCCCCGCAAGCCGCACGTTTTTAGGATTCTTATGACACCTAGGAGCAGAGTTGCCGACTTTTTACAGCTTCCCTCCGGAAGATCCTGGAGGGAAGCAATAGATGCATACAGGGGTGGGGCTTAATGACATGTTTATGCAAATCGCATCATTAAGCCACGCCCCCTGACTAATACCCGTTTTTACCTGTAATAGGGATCAGGATGGGGCTTGATGGCGCAAATTGCATCATCAAGTCCCTCCCTGTCCCTAGCAACACTAGTGTTGCTAGGACTTGAGGGAAACCACAGGCATCAAATCACATGCGGGAGATTTGCAGGCTCACCCGGGATACCGGGAGAACTGCCTGAATTTCAGGAGTCTCCCAGACATTCCAGAAGAGTCTGCAACCCTGCTTAAGCGTCCCATAGGGCTCCCTTACGTAACCGTGCGTATTTTCCTTTTTAAGAAGGAAATTACGCACAGAGATCCCTTCCCCCGCACCCTCCCTGGCTAACTTAAATCTCCCCCCCACACACACTTCTTAAAAAAGGTCCGAGGCTGCCGTGACATGTCTCTTCCTTATAAATATCTATGTTTGGTCTTTAAAGACTTCGCATAGTCAATCTACACACCTAAATAGTACATAGATTGCGTATATGACCACATTTCTTAAAATACCGTTCTTAAGAAACCGTAGCTTCTTAAGTGTGAATCTGGTTCTAAAAGTGTCCATTTTCCTCAGCGTTAGTACAGCGTGAGGCTATGCTTTATTAATATATTGATACATGTAGGAAGCACTCTGGTAATTTATTACCCCTTCAAGCGAGGAGTAAAATATTGTATGATAAGATCCAGCTCCCTATTCCTCTGAACATAGAACGTGCAGTCTCAAGTATGTTATGTTCTAAAGTGGAAACTATTTCCACAAACTAACCTTTAATGGCCAACTAAGCTGGGAAAGTGACAATTTCGGGTATAAGGTGTGGATGTAAAAAGTAGTGTTTACCGTAACATTCACAACAGCATACATAAGAGTTATTAAATGTTATCACAGTTTTGTGTCATTCGTTTTTGACTGCTGAATAGAGGCCAGTATCAATCTCCTGGTTTTTATCTCTCGCTGGTGACTTGTGATGAAGAACCGGGTGTGATGTGGGTGTCATTTGATCGGCATTCTTACATTAGTGTGACGGAGTAGAATGTCGACACAATTAAATTCGACTTGGTTGTTTTCCTGACAAGACTAAGGTGGATAGTATTATTATATCATCCTATGGGCCAGATTCAATTAGCATCGCACCCACGAATAATGCGGGTGCGAAGCTAAAGCCGCGTGTTTTTCTGCAAAGATTTTTGTGCGCATAAAAATCAGCTACCGTAATAGACGGGAATATGCGCAGCGCAAATTTTTTCCCGTCTATTGCCGCGCATATTTCTAATTGAATCTGGGCCTTAGTGTTGCCGACACTTAAAAGTCCTACACTAACACTAATCATTAGCCTAACCGCAGCCTAACCTTAACCATAACTGCTGCTTAACCTTAACCCTAAGTCTGGAACCGTTGAATGGTCATCACTGTCGAGCGGGTGTCCTTCAATGTAGGCGTCCATCGGAATGATAAGTGGATGACACGTGACCATATGCCTGATGGACCGGAAACAGAATTACAAAATGTTGGCATTTTCTGCTCTTTGCAAGTGGAAAATGCCAGCATTTTGTGACCATGCATGCTCCTCAGCATCCAGACTTCCCTGCTGGAAGCCTCTCCAATGGTGGGACAGGACAGGTTTCCCACAGCAGGCACTCAGGGGTGGAGGGGAGTGGGATTTAAATTGCACAGTGAGGGTTTGGTTATGTGCAGTCCAGATTTCTGGTTGCTATGGGCAACGGCCTTTTTTCTGCACACTTCCTATAAACCACACAATAATCAGGACAATTGGCCAATTAACAGATGATCGTGCGTTGTATGGCAAGGACCCAGGGGCGGAAGGTGGCAGACTCAGGCCCCATATGAAGGAGACTGGGCCCAGACGGGAACCGGTGGCGGAGGTGGGCAGGATCGCTGCCTGATAGAAGCTGTCAGAGGCTGATCGCTTAAAACAGCTCTCAGGGGCTTCATAGCAGAATGCTGAGCGCTACAGTACTATACATACTCTCCTACATGGAGCGCTAAGCGCATTTTTAAGATGTCAGTCTCTGACAGATTGCTTACAGTGCAGGGGAAGCGGCTGCCATGGGGCCCCCTTTCTTCCAAGCCCTGTAGGAGCTGCACCCTTTGCCCCCCTGTAGTTATGCCCCCTGCAAGGACCAATGTGTTAGTACGCTGAAAAAATGGGTCGATCGGTAAATCCTAGCAAATGGAAAATGTACGGCCATCGTTACCTGTAGAACAGTCTGGAGCAGGGTCTCTGTGGTATCCTGTTTACTTGCTGTGATCTGTGTTTCTTCTGGATTTGTGATTACTGGGAAAGATATTTTTGCCCTGAGGGAATCTATGTTGTCTTTCATCCTACACAGAAAGTATTTGTTTTACAAATCAGCTTTCTTCTTACTGTTCCCTAACACACACAGAGACCAGGGCTAGTGTATTAGTCCGCTGCAATTAACCTACTAACGTTCTTTTGGAGTATGGAAGGAAACTGGAGCACCTAATGGAAACCCACAAGGACATGGGGAGAACATGCAAACGTGTGGCAGAAGTGCTAACCGCTTGAGCCATGGTGCTCCCCATGAACTTTCCTGAACTCTTGCATCACTGAAAGCTTGAACTGTTATGGGTGCCCTTTCGCAATCAGCAACAATAGGGCAACATCCAACAAGGTGCAAAGGCCCAAATGGCAGAGAATAGGGTGGTGGGGTGGAGTCCTTAAAAATGGGCCATATAGTGAACCCCTTCCCACCATCAACAAGGCCTGGGTAACAGTTGTCCTCTTTTTCAATGCACACAGTAACACTGATAGCAGCCTCTATTCTGTGCCTGGCTATCCTCTGGCGAGAGCTGTAGATAAGAGTGTCTGTCGGCCAGCACTGATCAGGGGGGGGTTCTGGGTACTCAGAAACCCCTTCTGCATAGAGCATATTCTAAGGTCAATATTAATTACTTTAACCCATTGTCTTATGATTCAAATAACTTTATTGTAATAACACATATTTAAAAAACTCAGTTGATTTTGTTGAAAAATGCACTCTAAATAAAAAATGTCTAAACAAAATAATATAGTTGCTTCAGAGCCCCTTTTGGGATTAGGGGCCCTGAAATTTAAGCTTAATTCGTTTCATAGTAGATACCCCACTGGTGCCCGCCAGTCAGAGTGCCCCAGAGGAAAATGGTCCACCAATCATATGGGTCCCACAGAGACCTGCCTCTTCACTGTAGCCCTAACTCTAGCCTTGGATTAGAAATGGGAACACAATGATAAAAATAATGCATGAAATTAAATTTATGACTGTGACAATCTCACAGGCCGGTGACAACATATTTCACGAGACCGCACTGAGCAGTAAAATGTAGGCGCAAATGAGTCCGCTTTGCCAGGGGGTTTAATGTGGCATTATACATTTTTTTTATACTTTTAGCATTGTTCTTGATTTGTTGCATATTGGTCTAGTTATAATTGTTGCTATTCCTCTTTATTATATCAGAATTGGATCAGATTCATCAGTTTAATGGGAAGTGCAGTAAAATTCTCATAAATGTCCCATACTACAACTTTCCAATTCAGACGAACAATACCATCTGTTTGCTTCATTTTCTATATAACAACATCTGTTTTGTCCAGCTGCTGCTGGAAGATTATAGTCATTTTTATTTTACTGCTATTTATAAATATTGGAGTTTGTCATTGAGTTTATTCCTCCTATTCATCGAAGGCGCTTATTACACAACTGGAAAGAGCATGCCCCATAAGGACCTTCTGTGGCATGTTCAAGTCGCCAGCTTTGATTTTATTGGCTGCGGTCGATCACATGGACTTGCTGTCACACCAATAGCTAATTTGGGTCATAAATACTTGAGCAATTGTTTAGTTTATTTTCTTAACAACTGTAGATATAGCTTTAGATAACACTGAGGCGTTTTCTGAGGGTGGGAACACCCTGGGGCTTTTACAGCAGATAATCACACAAGCAAAAGACCTGACAGTGTGCACTGTCCAGCAATGCTCAAAAACCTTTTGAAACCGTCTGTGATGTTTTGATTTGGTTGTTTTGGAGCTTCTAATATGCCAGAACACCCATGGAAAGATATCCTTTGCTTTATGCAAGTGTGTACAGTGGGGTAGATCCAGACTTAAGTTGTTTTTACGTTCGCTAGCGTAGTGTATTTACGTTATCGTAAGTACTATGCACTTCCCTCGCTCGTACGTACTTTAATCGATTTATGTTTGCCAAACCCTACCTTAACTTTTCCGATTTAAATGTCTCTCTCCGCCTACAAAGCGTATTCTCACGTGTCGTATG
>WWET01002060.1:162933-181146 GCA_011038615.1 Limnodynastes dumerilii
GTTCGTATTTACGCACCATCAGAGTTACTTTGTGTAACATCTGTGCAGTACATACAAATTGCCGATTTTTATGTCAGCGGCTAATGTAACTACGCTAGCATACGTAGCTCAGGATCTGGCCCAGTGTCTATTAGGAGATCAAACACAAAATTGAAGTTGCTCAATCAATTAGGAGATTTATTAGATCTATTAGGAGATCTTTACACAGTACACACTGGAAAGATATCTGGCAAAACAGCCTTTTGATTGTGTGATTGGAAAGATTATCTGCTGAAAAACCCCAGTGTGTACCCTGCTTAAGACAGGCATAGACAACCTCTGTAAAACTTACTTGTGACGGAGGACACTACTGCCCAACTGGTTTAAAATTCACTTTTAATAATAACATAGTTAAAATTCATTTAGGAAATTATTAAGACTATAAGAAGAATGAAAAACCTTCCACGAGATTAGTAGTGAAATAAGATGAAAATGGGAATAAGGTGCATCTTTCCAATATTGAATTAAGTAGATATGAACATTCTCTATTAGCCATAATCATTGGGTGAATACCACCGAGATTCTTTTCACAGTCCTGTGCACCAAAGGGGTGTGTCCTGTGCACCAAAGGGGTGTGTCCTGTGCACCAAAGAGTTCTGTTCTGTACCACCAGAGTTGTGTCCTGCGTATAGCTCCTCCCATGAGCGTGTCTAGCGCTGCCAGGAAAATTATTTCTTAATAAAAATGTCAGCATCTGTATTTATTGATTGTTAAACGGTCAGTAAATAAATACTTTTATTATTTAATGCAAAGACTATGAATAGGAGATCCGCTGACTACTTCATCTTTATAGAAGAGATAAAAGCATACTCTCCAACACGACCCATTCCATTAGGTACAAAATACTCTGCTCCTCAGTTTCCAACTGTCAGTTACTATGGTAACCACCTTTGTTGAAGAGGCAAATAGTTTTTTAAATATGAGTTAATTAATTTAAACCAGGTGAGTGACAGTTGGAAACTCAGGAGCAGATTAAATTGGACCTAATGGAATGGGTCATGTTGGAGGGTCTGAGAACAATGTAAGGGAATCCAAGCGGGAGAGTTCATAGGAAGAAAAAGTAACAAGTAATAGATGAGAAAGAGGGTAAAGGAGTTCAGACAGAGCAGACAGGAAATAAAGTGCTGATTTATTTTGGTCTGGCGGCGGTGCTGGTAGCTTTCCCAAAAATGAAGGGGGTGAATATACGAATCACTACATATGCTTGTTCACATCTTGGCCTCCATGAAAATTGTTGTCTCCATAGACCTCAGTGCAGGGAAATATCAATTAATAACAGTATCTAACTTCAGTAATCACATTGCAATGACTTCTGGAACTGATTCAGCATCAGGGAGATTGCCAAACACTTTAGGGAGTCAGGGAGGTCACTCACTCTTCAGGGAGTCTGTTCTCAGCAGGGAATTCTCTCCACTTAACCCCTTTTATTTGAAGGTGTAAACTTCTATACTTCCTACAGACTTATTGAATTTAAATTCAGGCTCTTCCATTTAAAACTTTGTATACAAAAGTGGATTCCTTACGGGTTGTGATGATTTCCTGATGGTTCCAGATACAAAAAGGTGCCGTGAGAACCAAGAATAATCAGAGCTGCAGCCTGTTAAATATTTAGCCCCTCAAATAGTCACATTTTCAGTTGTAAACATTACAGAGAATTTTCATAGGAATCCATAATCCTGGTGAATGCATTCATTTTAAAGATTATTCCAATTCCCAGATTTCAATTGTTGGTTTGTTAATCCCCCTCTTGCAACTTTTACTATATTCTCTCTTTTTACCTTAAGGGCTTAATTTATTAAACTACGGGTTAGGAAAAGTAGAGATGTTGCCCACAGCAGCCAATCAGATTCTAGCTGACATTCTCTATTATGTAATAGAAAAGTGAGAGCTAGAATCTGATTGGTTGCTATGGGCAACATCTCCACTTCTCCTTTTCTGTAGTTTTGTAAATCTAGCCCCAAGATTTTAGACAACGGCAGACCCATTCCATTAGGCATAATCTAATCCGCTCCTGAGCTTCCAACTGTCACTAGCCTGGTTTAAATGAATTAACTGATATATTAAAAAAAAAACTATTTGCCTCTTCAACAAAGGCAGTTACCATAGTAACTGACAGTTGGAAACTGAGGAGCAGAGTATTTTGTACCTAATGGAATGGATCATATTGGAGGGTATGCAACGGTATTACTTTAAATGAGGCTGAGATATATATATGTTTCATTTTGAAGAGCAAAGATGTGTGACATAATCCGGGAAATGGAATATACGACTAATAACAACAGCAGAGAGCCAGACAAATAAATTTATGTATTTACCAGAAATTGTGGGAAGACTCGTCTAAGCCAAATTTATAGTAATACGATAGAAGACAAGTCCTTTAAAGGTCAGCGGAGATCTGAGTGCTAGAAAAGCAAGAAAAGAGTTAGCAATAAAAAGACTGTTAAACATTCCCTAAACACAGCCAGTACCTGGAGACTGTACAGTACAGATGCAGCAAGATCTGTATTTATCAGTTTGTCTTCGTTAGTAAAGACGTTTAGCCATTCATGCTACAGTCAATGAACATCACTGGGATCACTTGCAACATCTCCACCCATCACTCTCCCCAAACAAACTGCATCAGGTGCAGAACAGACCCCTCACATAGGTCCCACCAGCGTTGTGTGTTCCAGCTGCTAACGCTTTACATATAGATTTCCCCTGACAAATGGAATGTCAGCTATTTCAAGTGAAATTGACCAAACAGCCTGAGGTGAGGTAGTTTTGTAAATTCACTCGTTCCTTGTCTTTGGCAACTCAATAAACCAACATGCCAAAACTAAGGGGCCAAACTGACATGTTAATAGGAATGGTTCAGTGTGTCTTTTAAGATCCCAATTCATTCTGACATTTTTGAGCTTGGGTAAAGGGTATTTTAGGGGTAAAAGCTGCTTTTCCTGAAATTTAAGTATAACTCATAATTTCACTAAAATTAAGTTTGTCCAGGAAAAAAAAATACTGGGCCTGATTCACACTTAGGAAGCTTCTGCTTCTTAAGTGCGTATCTGGCCGAACTGACCTACTGCGCATGCATAGTTGGTCAGTTACGCTATCTACGTAGAAGATTGGTACGTAGATAGTGTACGTGCGGTATTTAAAGACCACACACTGTCATTTACGCAGAAAGGAGCGGCGTTATGCGCCTCAGGGTGTTTTTAGGAAGAAGTGGGAGGGGGGAGGGATTTAGATTATGCGGGGAGAGACGATGTCCGTATGACACTCATAAGTGCAATAAGGTACCTAAAAAACGAGGGGTGGGTTGGGGGCCGGAGGAATCAGACCCTAGACCCCATTTCATTCTTAATTTTATTTAAGGATATAGGATACTCTAATGTTTATTCCAAGCGTATTTAAATTGCTCCATTGTATTAGCTCCCAAGTCAGATGAGAGTCTATTTCACTTGTCAACTACTTTTTCAGTGAATTCATTTTTGTTCACATTTCCTCTAAACCTACCACCCTCTAGTGCAGGCCTGGCCAATCTGTGGCTCTCCAGGTGTTGTGAAACAAAAAATCCCAGCATGCCTTGACTGCAACCAAGCATCTGACTTGCCTTTCTTATTGCTTTGTTACATTGCTTGACTACCTTTAAGTCACATGACATAGTGTTTCCTAGATCCCTTTCCTCTGCAGTAGTTTCCAGTGTATTACCATTAGTATTTTTTTGAGCTTTTGAGTTTTTGAGTCCCAAGTACATGGTTTTGCATATTTTGACATTAAACTGTAGTTGCCACACTTTTGACCAATTAATTTAGTCCAGGCGGTACTTGGACCAATGTCTATTGGTACTCAGGGCAACTGGGCAAGCTTGTCAGGAGGTAGCAGCTGTATTTTAAGCAGGTGCAAAACCAGATGGCAGGGGGTCATAATTAATAAAGGGTTCTAGAGGGCTGAATGAGTTATGTAGAGAAGGTACTGCAAAATATGTAAGGAAATAAATAAATATATTCTGCAAAGTGGTACTTCACCTGAATCCATAGTGGGTAACGGCTACTCTCTGAATAAAATTTGGAAACCGCTGATCTAGTCTAGTCATTTTGTTACATCCCTCTCCCCATATTATATATTACACTTCTCCTTGCATGATATATTACACCTTTCACTCCATCTGTTATAGCCCTCAGCAAACACTACATATTACACCCCCCTTATATCCCTCTCCACTCATTATAAATACTCCCCTTCCTTTATATTACTCTCTCCATAACACACACTTACCACTGATATTTCCATTTCCACAAATTATACATTACAACTACACCTCCTTTTGCTATATCCCACTCCACTTACCTGTTATATGCTTTTTCACACTACATATTACACCTTAACCCCTTCTGTTATTTCTGTTATACCCCCCTCTCTTTTTATTATATCCCTCTCCACACTACATAATACACCTTTACCCTCTTCTGTTTTATCCCTCTCTACACTACATATTGCACATTACCCCCTTCTGTTATATGCCTCTCTACACTACATATTGCACATTACCCCCCTTCTGTTATATTTCTCTCTACACTACATACTGAACATTACCGCATTCTGTTATATCCTTCTCTACACTACGGTTGCAGACTTTTTAAAGCTGTCCTCCGTGAGAACCCAGAGGGAAGCCATAGGTGTCTGCAAGGGGTGCGGCATAATGATGTGATTTATGCAAATCGTGCTCTTAAGCCCCGCCCCTTTCACTCACTCCTGTAATCCTTACCGTTACTAGGGATGTGCGGGGCTTGATGTCATCAACACCCGCACATCCCTAGTAACACTAGAAATTACAGTAGTTATGCACTGCTGGTGGGGCTCGCGGGAGATTTGCTGGTTCTCCCAGGATACCGGGAGAACTCCCCAAATATCGGGAGTCTCCCAGACATTCCGGGAGAGTCGGCAACCCTGCCTATAACTGACACATAAATATACACAACAGGAAGGACACATAAATATACACAACAGGAAGGACACATAAATAAACACAACAGGAAGGACACATAAATAAACACAACAGGAAGGACACAAATAAACACAACAGCAAGAACACATGAATAAACACAACAGGAAGAACACATGAATAAACACAACAGGAAGGACACATAAATATACACAACAGGAAGGACACAAATATACACAACAGAAAGAACACAAATATACACAACAGGAAGGACACAAATACACACAACAGGAAGGACACAAATACACACAACAGGTAGGACACAAATACACACAACAGGAAGGACACAAATACACACAACGGGAAGGACACAAATAAACACAACGGGAAGGACACATAAATATACACAACGGGAAGGACACATAAATATACACAACGGGAAGGACACATAAATATACACAACAGGAAGGACATATGAATATACACAACGGGAATGACACATGAATATACACAACGGGAAGGACACATGAATATAC
This sequence comes from Limnodynastes dumerilii, assembly GCA_011038615.1. Classification (NCBI taxonomy): domain Eukaryota; kingdom Metazoa; phylum Chordata; class Amphibia; order Anura; family Limnodynastidae; genus Limnodynastes; species Limnodynastes dumerilii. The sequence goes on from WWET01002060.1 coordinate 168,433, forward strand.
ACAAGGGGAAGGACACATGAATATACACAAGGGGAAGGACACATAAATATACACAATGGAAAGGACACATAAATATACACAACGGAAAGGACACATAAATATACACAACAGGAAGGACACATAAATATACACAACAGGAAGGATACATAAATATACACAACAGGAAAGACACATAAATAAACACAACGGGAAGGACACATAAATAAACACAACGGGAAGGACACATAAATATACACAACGGAAAGGACATATAAATATACACAACGGGAAGGACACATAAATATACACAACGGGAAGGACACGGGAAGGACACATAAATATACACAACGGGAAGGACACTCAAATCTGCCATTCATAGGGTTACAAAGTAGGGGCGGAACTTGATGTTTTAAGACCCTGTCCATCCTTAGTACCACCTAGAGCTTGAGGCAGTGATTCACATTAAATTACTACCTCAAGCCCAGATCTGGGAGATTTGCCTGCCCTCTGGAATTCTGGGAGCAATGCTGAATTTTCATGAGCTTCCTTGAAGAGTCAGTAACTACAGTATTAATAAAGGACTCTATTCATGTATAGAAGAGAAACACAATTTAATCGAATCTGCATTACTTGTATAAAATGTAAGTTCCAGCATTAATAGACATTTTTATTTCTACTTTTCAGGATAAAACTCCTCATTGTAATTGCAATATGCTCAGCTGTCGGTGTAGCAGAGAAACAAGCACGAGGTGAGACTCTATTCTGTGATTGTTAGTTTATAAAAGTGTTGGGTGTTTATTGACCTTCTATAACAGGGATGCAAACAGTGACATGAAATTGTGATCACATTAGAAGTTATGACCTTTGGAAAAATCTCTGCAGCTTGTGACATTTTGTATATTTGGACTCCTGTTGCGGCAGAAAGGGTCTGATTGTGAGCGCTCTCCTTGTGGGCTGTTGTGGGGGTGGAAGTCACTTTAGGATGACATTGTATTTGAGTGTTTTTTGGGGCTAATACACACAGGCGTTGAAAGAAAACATAAGTCACTTTATAGACAAAACCCTCATACTTTGCATTTATTAGCAGGTCACAATGCTTTCCTTCAGGACTGGTCATGCTGGGCTGGATGCTAAGATTATCTGATTGGCCCAGTCATCATATAGCATATGCTATATAGTATGAGCCGTCCAATCAGAATGCAGACAAAACAGTTCATCAATGCTTCCCACCAGATCGTTCAGAATTTCTGAACGATCCGGCCAATCATATCGGAGCAGACAAGGGCAGTGCGGTGTTAGCCCTGATAATTGCATCGTCCTTACACTAGATTATAGAAACGATCAGAGAGCTCCTGATAAATAGTGTATAGTGCGTGTACATGTATCGGGATGCTTATTGGGACTTTCATTCATTTAAAACATTCTTTAAATATGTTGTATTGTGTGACATTGATGTAGAATTGGAACAATGAACTGGGTGTACACACTATGGACCGTGTTCAGAGAACCGTATTTGCAAGAAGTTCCGTGCGTATTTTTACGATCTGATGAACTGCGCATGCGTAGTAACTAAATTTATGCAATCTAAGTTGATATTACGCACGGAAGTCCATTAGGCACGGACTTGTGAATCGCACGTGGGAAGATCCGTATGGAGAGGTGTGTTTATAATCTGTCCGGTGAAAGATGCGTGTAAGTGGGTGACGGGAGGCATTCAAATGACCATTTGAGGGTGCGGTGAGGGAGCGGTTAGTTAGATACGCACGTACGGTGGCAATATACGGTTGGAAATGAACACTTAAACGTACGGGTGGGTCGAGGCCCTTCAACCCGTCCGTGTGAGGGGAGTGTCATGGGAGTTAGCTTGCTATGGCCGTGCGTATATTTGCGTACTTTAAAGAAACGGATCTCTGAATACGATCCTGTAAGATGATCGTGTACGATGATCGGATTTTGGATGACTGGCCAATATATCAGGTGTAGTTTGCAGCAATGAAGTGACAACTGCCAGAAGTTTCCAGCAAGACTCATTCCCGTGACTGCAATGTCTCCGAAAAGTCAAATGGCAACAAGTTTCCTGCATTCTACCCCTAACCATCCTCGTCTTGCAGCCTGTCCCTAACCCTCCCCTCTCCGCAGCTTAATCCTAACCATCTCTGACCCACAATTTACAGTAGTCTTAACCTTTCCCTAACTGTAACCATCCTCAACCCCCAGCCTAACCTTTACCCTCCCTCGCAGCCTAACCCTAACCATCCCCATCCTGTAGCCTAATCTTAACTCATTCCGCAGCCTAACCTTTACCCTCCCCTCTCCACAGCCTAACCCTAACCATCCCCATCCTGTAGTCTAATCCCCTAACTCTAACCATCCTCATTCCGCAGCCTAACCTTTACCTTCCCCTCTCCGCAGCCTAACCTGAACTATCCCCATCCTATAGTCTAATCTTAACCCTCCCCCAACTGTAACCATCCTCATTCCGCAGCCTAACCTTAACCCCTCCCCTCTCCACAGCCTAACCCTAACGCTGCCATAAGCCTGCCTTAAATGGGACGTGCGGATCAGCAGTCCGTACGACCGCTGATCCACTGCAGTGTAGGAGCCCCCTCCCACACTGTACAATTTAAATGCTTCCCCCTGCCCGCTTTAGCGGGCGAAAGGGAAGCACAGCCCATTTCCACGGAAATGGGCTCGGACGGAACAAAGTTTCATGCTAGGGATACTATAGTAACCCAAGTGTAACATCTGGAGGGCGCATGCACCCTCCAGTTAAATCACCTTGCGTGCGTAAGTGACCTATTGGTCTTTAATCAGAATACGGTCCTACATTTGTAATACCAATAAATAAAAGTGAGTTATTTAATCAGTCTCATTATTGAATAGACATACCTCGTATTCTTTATTAAAATGCCGCCACAATTAATTTGTATCCGTGTCCAAAATGGGGTTGCCACAGTGGCACCTTCATCCCCAAAATATTGTGTAGTTCAGGGGTTCTCAACTCCGTCCTCAAGTACCACTGACGGTCCATGTTTTGTAGGTCTCCCTGCAAAACCTGTGGAGCTTTCAAAAAGTAACTGTCAGTTATGAGCTCACCTCCAGCAGCTTGGACCATTCGTGGTACTCGAGGACAGAGTTGAGAACCCCTGTAGTGTATATCCAGCATTAGATTCACAAATTGGAAACAACTGTGAAAACCCAAACACCGTACATACGCACAACTGAGAATCTGCCCCAGTGTATTTGTGTAAAGACCTTTCACTTACATCATTACTAGATTGATAGTGCCCCAACACATTTATAGGGACGAGGAAATAACACTGGTGTAAGCGCAGCCATATACAGTAAGACAAACTCTAAAAACAGGATGTGATTATAGTCATCACCATTGCCCTGAAGACTTCATCCTTCTTACATGAGGTGATTGTCTTCTGGTTTTATTTATTGTGCATATAGGAATGCTCTGAGAGTACTATACACAGACATTATCAGCTCTGGTTGCAATTTCTATCTGCGTGATTCAAAAGCATTCAGGGGATATATGTAATGGGCAGTAAAATAATAGAACCACCTGGTCAAATGAAGGACACTGTGTATACCCAGAGCAAGGAATTGTACACTAGTGCATTTCCCAAGATGTTGTATACATTACATTCAAGTCCAATGGTCTCTAATCCATCAACTCCTTATTATGTAGAGTAAATTTGGATGAGTTATTCTTGACCTTCTGGTTCCTAATGGACTGCAAGGCTCACATCCCAAACACTTGCCAGACAGCTCCTAGCTATGGTAGTCACTAATGCTCCTTCAGGCTGCAGTGCTAGAATGCCAACATTTTAGTCATATAGACTCATCAGGGTTCTCCTGTGCCCACCCCCCTAGACTCACCTTTGATCTTCTGTGCCCAGTCCTCCTCCTTCCAATTCACTTGAATCCAGGGGAGAGGGGACTTTTAGCAAACCTTGTAAAAAGAAAAAGTGCCAACAGCAGCCAATCAAATTCTTGCAAGAAAAATATTGATTAGATCTGATTGGTTGCTGTAGTAGTTACCTTTCTAAAACCCTATGTCTCCTAAATGTTATTATAATTATTATAATCCTTCCCAATAAACCCATATTGCTTATGTTGTCTTTTATGCTTATGTAAAATGATAACTGGTATCAATGTTTGGGTGGATTATACGCACACATGCATGCACACACACACATTTAATAAGGTATATATACCAGTGCTCGAAGTGGAAATTTAGAAGTGGGGGTATGGATATTTAAGCACCAGATGTGTCTTGAGTTTCTGGTTACCGCTAGGGAAAAACAATGATAGCTTCCCCACAGGTCCGTTTCTAGGGGTGGACGAGTCCAATCAACCTTATTGTCCCTCTTTTTGTGTGCCCAGCCAGCTTTACTGCTCCTTCCTTCTGTGTGTCCAACCAGCCTTATTGTCCCTTACTTGTTTGTGGCCAGCCAGTCTTATTGCCCCCTCTTTATGAGTGTCCACCCAGCCTTACTACCCCTCCTTCTGTGTCCAGCCAGCCTTATTGCCCCCCTCTATATGAGTGTCCAGTCACCCTAATTGCCCCTCCTTCTGTGTCCAAACAGCATTATTGTCCCCCTCTTTACTTGTGTCCACTCAGCCTTATTGTCCCCTCCTTCTGTTTGTCCAACCAGCATTATTGCCCCTCTTTTTGTGTGCCCAGCCAGCCTTATTGCCCATCCTTCTTTGTCCAGCCAGCCTTATTGCTCCCTCTTTATGTGTGTCCAGTAACCCTTATTGTCCCCTCCTTCTGTTTGTTTGTTTGTCCAACCAGCATTATTGCCCCTCCATTTGTTTGCCCAGCCAGCCTTATTGCCCCCTCCTTCTGTGTCCAGCCAGCTTTATTGCCCCTCTTTATTTGTGTCCAGTCAACCTTGTTGTCCTCACCTTTTGTGTGTCCAAACAGTCTTATTACCCCCTCATTGTGTCCAGTCTTATAGCCCCTTCTTTATGTGTGTCCATCCAGCCTAATTGCCCCTACTTCTGTGTCTAGTCAGCCATATTGCCCCCCCTCTTTATTTGTGTCCAGTCAGCCTTATTGTCCCCTTCTTCTGTTTGTCCATCCAACCTTATTACCCCTCTTTTTGTGTGCCCAGCCAGCCTTATTGCACCTTCCTTCTGTGTCCAGTCAGCCTTATTGTCCCTCCTTTTGTGTGCCCAGCCAGCCTTATTGCCCTCTCTTTATTTGTGTCCTTTATTGTCCCCTCCAGTTATTGACCCTCTCTATATTCAGTCAGTCTTGTAGCCCCTCTTTATGAGTGACCTAATTGTCCCTCCTGTGACCATCCAGCTTTATTTCCCCAACTTTATTTGTGTACAGTCAGCCTTCTTGTCTCCTCCTTCAGCCTAAGACAGCCTTATTACCTCCCACTTTATTTGTGTGCAGCCAGCCTTATTGCCCCCTCCCTCAGTTTACCCAGTCCTATTGCCCCCTCTTTGTGCCCAGACAGTCTTATAGCCCCCTCTTTAAGAGTGTCCACTCATCCAGCCAGCCTTATTACTCCCCACTTTATCTGTGTCTACCCAGATTTATTGCCCATCCTTCTGTCTCCAGCTGGAATTATTTCCCCTCTATATGTGTCCATCCTTATTGCCCCTTACATGTCCAGCTTCCCACTCCCCCATTCCAAACCCCCATTCCCAAACTACTTTAAAAACAGTAAAATAAACTTACCTTTCCTGTGTCTTCGGGCTCTCTCCTCTGCAGCGCGCGCTCTGCATGCTAATGACGCTCACGTGACCTTGCGTCCTCTGCTCTGATCAGTGGACAGCCCACGCTGTCAATGGCTCCCGGCGGCAGCGTGGCACAGGAGAAGTGAGCAGGTATGGCATACCATCACTTCTGTGAGCCTGAAGTGAGTGAAAATACAGCCGCTCACAGAATCTTAAAATTCTGTGAGCAGCTGTATTCTTTCTCAGAACTGGCTCACAGTAGTGTCGGTATGCCAAACCGCCGTATACCGGACTTCTTCGAGCACTATGTGTATATATATATATATATATAAACATCGTCATCTGTTTGATAGATAGTGAGAATGTGCTGTCTCTTTGTCAGAACTATTTTATTTCCTGGAGGTGTGGACTGAGGGGACAGGGTTTTGATCTATAGTGTTATATTTAAACCCTGTTTCATAATGCTGGACTGAATTTGACCTTATGTTACAGTATAGGAACAACAAGAAAGTCACTTGTAGACAAGCTGTAACATTATGACTCTTTTCACACCTAGCACCAGTGAAAACAGGAATCAAAAACTATTATTACTGCAATTCAAGAAAAATGAAATACATAAAGTACTTTAATCACTGAGCAATACTAATGAACCTACCAGCTCTATTTGCAGCACAATTGACATCACATAAGGGATAAGGGGCCAGATTTACTAAACTGCTGGAAAGTAAAAGGGGAGATGTTGCACATAGCAACCAATCAGATTGTAGCTGAGATTTTCTAGCATGTAATAGGAAAGTAAGAGCTACAATCTGATTGGTTGCTATGGGCAAAATCTACACTTTTGCTTTTCCACAACTTAGTAAATGTGGCCCCAGGCATTTCAGTATCACAAAAATATATATATAATAGTAGAATAAAGTAATTAAATAAAAAATATAATAGTAGAATAAAGTTAGTAAATAAAAAAAATCTGAATTGATATTTAAATAACTTTATTGATCATATAAGAATAATGGTAAACATGGTAGTACAATTTTAATATTTATTATGTAGATTTACCTACTGCTTTCACGAACAGCATTGCTATTGCCAGTGACTTTGACTTTTTCTTTTTTTTGTATTTTATTTCATCCTATGGGCTAGATTTTCTAAACTTCTCAAAAGGCAAAATGAAGCTGTTGTCCATAGCAACCAATGAGATTCTAGCTTTCACATTCCTATTGCGTACTGGAGAATGTCAGCTAGAATCTGATTGGCTGCTATGGGCAACATCTCCATTTTCCTTTACGTTTAGTAAATCCGGTGAAATAAAATACAAAAAAAAAAAAACTACACAAAAACCTTTAACAACCCAGTTTCCAGATATGCCCTTTTATTTAATAAATATTCAGTAGAGGCAATGGACGCTGTTGATTGAGCATGCATGTTTGTCTCATTCATTTCCCACTGCTTTGGGTTTAATCTGCCAGGGTTATTAAAGAACGTAACAGAAGTGATTCTTCCCCAGTATATTCCATCTTGTGTCTCTGTGCTGATACCACAGAGAGAAATATTTACATCCCCAGGCAAGTGTAAAAGGAGGCCCAGAAATTAAGTGGTAAACTTCCTGGAAACGTTAAACTAAACATTGTGCAATTATTGATAAGGTAAAGGATTATGTTTTGTTTTTACTTAATTTTAATTCACTAAAAATAGTAAATGTAAATCTTCTTAAGTGAATTGTTGTTATTGAGGTTAAGACCTACTAAGCATTATATTATTCCATCACGGGTTACATAGGAGAAATATTTGTTTCCATTTAAATTCCTAACTATCGCACACTGTGTATCTCACAGCTACAACATGTATTGTCTAGTCCCCATGTATATATCTTTGTTGGCGACAGTCAGATCGCATTTTGTATACCTTTATGTCTCCTTTTAGAATGTTAAATAAACCTTCCCTTGTCTCTCTCAAACATAGTCCAGTAAACCTTCCTATATGGCATATATTTTATCATGTACTTATATAATACAGTTATAAAGATTGGTAAGTTTTCAGAGAATAGTTGCATTTTTAATAACCTTTTTCTAATAAACTAATCAGGGCACTAATAGTAAAAATAATAATAATAATTTTTAATTGAATTTGGTGAGATAAATTTGGAATTTATAATATAAATACAGAAGATAAAGAGTAGAATACGCTGCTTTTCAGGGTTAAAAAAAAATCACAATCATGTATTATATGATTTAAAATTTGTCTTACTTTTTAGTTAACTTTTCTTTATTAATGATGGATTAATGATGAATTTACAGAATGGAAATAGCATACAGTTGCCGGTAAACGAGGGCTTGGTACAGTGGACATCCAAAAGAACATTTCAAAACAGAATACTATTAAATTATGTAATGGGGTTAAGGGACTTGGGAAGAGAGATAATGGGGGAAGGAAGAGTGGAAGTGAGGTTGGTGATGGAGCATCAATTATCCTCTCAAATAAGGTGTAATAAGAGGTCGTTGTGGCCATGAAGATGATAGGAAATTTTCTCCATGCTCGTGACAAAACAGACATTCGTGGGGCTCGTGGTGATTTCCACGACTTTGCCATAAGGCATTTGACCGGTGCTAGGATGTGAGAAATCAGTTTAGTGAAGTGTTTGTCGACATCTAAAACAGGGAGGCATAGTAGGAAGGTCTATGGGTCTTTAGATATTGGAATGTGTTTTACTATTTAATTGATACTTAAATTTAACCAATTAATACTTTTTATATGTGTAGGAATGTTTTTAATATAAATAGGGTCATTTAATGCTTAAGAATGACCTCTGCTTTACACTTACACCAGGCCCTGAGCTGGTGTAAAATTTTAGGGTTACGCACAAGGGAATCCAACCCGCTACTGTTCCCAAAGCAGCACTAAGGTGCCCGCTTTCTAATCTAAATATAGTGGAGCACCCCATTCCATTAGCGCACACAGAAGGGAAACACAGGCGTATGGGGAACACATCGGTGGCTAGCGTACATAAGCTCTCCCCTCGCACATATGGGCCTTCCGCATGCAGAACCCAGCCTTAAGTGTCCACATGCAGAAGATCCACATAAGAAATACTGGGGACTCGTTTTTAACAATGAAAATGATATTTCTGAAATACAGACAGCCGAAAGCTCATTTTTAGGTGTCTGTATTTTGAAAATATCCCTAATAAATGGGTAAATATGGTGAGTTTCATTTTGGTCACAACTTACCAATTCATTGGCTTTTCGCACCCTAAAGAACCCCAACCGCACACCCGCAGCAGACTCACCGCACCAGACAAGAGGTTAGTTTACAAGGGGAGTCTTAGATTTAGGTTGCAGGGAGGGGAGTCTTAGGGTCAGGCTGCGGTGAAGGGAGTCTTAGGGTCAGGCTGCGTGAAGGGGGGTCTTAGGCTTAGGCTGCGGTTAAGGGAGTCTTAGGGTTAGGCTGTGGGGCTGCGGGGAAGGGAGTCTTAGGGTCAGGTTGCGGGGAAGGGAGTCTTAGGGTCAGGCTGCGGGGAAGGGAGTCTTAGGGTCAGGTTGCGGGGAAGGGAGTCTTAGGGTCAGGCTGCGGGGAAGGGAGTCTTAGGGTCAGGTTGCGGGGAAGGGAGTCTTAGGGTCAGGCTGCGGGGAAGGGAGTCTTAGGGTCAGGTTGCGGGGAAGGGAGTCTTAGGGTCAGGCTGCGGGGAAGGGAGTCTTAGGGTCAGGTTGCGGGGAAGGGAGTCTTAGGGTCAGGCTGCGGGGAAGGGAGTCTTAGGGTCAGGTTGCGGGGAAGGGAGTCTTAGGGTCAGGCTGCGGGGAAGGGAGTCTTAGGGTCAGGCTGCAGGGAAAGGGAGTCTTAGGGTCAGGCTGCATTCTGATGCGGAAGTCACTCTACTGCGTATGCGCAGTGTGAATATGCAGCCGAGTTGCACACACCACGTGCATAATTTGGCTTGCGTTATTCATTCTGTTTCTGGCCCCTTGTCTTTTTGGCATCTGAATAATACTATGGGTGTAATTTTTGTGTTCTAGCAGAATGAGGAATTATGTTAAAAGCCAACTTAGATTGAAAAGTAAGGTTTAGTCTGCACATGATATTTTCTATTCATTTACTATAATTCAGTTGAAAAGTTTATATATTTATATATTTTTTAATAATTCATAATAATTTGTAACTCAAACGTGAATCACACTGGAGACTGTTCAGCAATGATGGGAATAGTTGAATGTTTCTTAAACAACTGTGGTAGAGGTTTTCTCCGGTAGTACAAATAAAATTCTTCATTTAGTATTCTAAACAATCTAAAATATACCCATTTCCAAACGTTGGTATTTCCTGAACAATTTAGCACCAAGATGCATGGTTTGGTAAATATGGTGTAAACAAAAATGTTAATATTGGATTGATTGAGGAAATTAATCTATCTTCTGTGTTCTGGTCACAGGAAGAATCTTGTGGGGGAAAAAATGGGGGCTGGATTCACAGATGCAAATGAGATACGTTTTTTGGTTCCTCCCCATTTTCCCTGTTCCTAAAGACACTTAAAAGTGCCATAGAGCTACCTTAGGTGGCTCTTCCCCCCACACACTCTTATTAAAATAGTCACTATTGGTCCAGAACAACGCTTGTGAGCGAATTTACGCGTGGCGGAGACGTTAAATCGCCTTTTGGTAAGTACTGCGCATGCGCACCATAGGAAATACGCACAGTAACGTAGCGTAATTGTGAACGTATGAGGCATTCACGTATGTGTCACGTAAATACTTACGTGTGGGCGTGCCAATTTTACGTGAGTCCAAAATACGTCTGAAATACGTTAAGTAGGCGGGGGTTTGTATTTAAAGTGTACAGTATGGGCGTGCTTAGCTGCGTAAATACGTGTTGCCCATACGTACGTGTGCGGATCACTGCGGTTACATTGCCAAAAGTTAAGGTAGAGTTTGGAAAACGTATCTTGACAAAATACGCACGTTCAAGGGGTGTTTCTAGGGGAGTGTATAGAATATACGCACACGAAAATACGCTACGCGAATAAACGTAGATCTGGATCTACCCCTATGTGCGGTCTTTAAAAACCAACCATAGTTACAGTCCCTCCCTTAATGCCACATACATTGCGTAATCAGCATGACTATGCATGCGCCATAGCTAACTTCTTAAATATAGCTACTGTTTCTTAGGTGTAAATCTGGTCCAGGCGTCCTATATTTAAGACACCAACTGATCTGAATACTTCATCTCTTTTGCATTAGTTTATTTTATGCCCTGTGTTTTTTTTACATATATGTGTTGATTGCAGTTGATGTTCTATCCGATGCAATTAACTTAGATGTATCGGGCTGTGGGGAGATTCAAAATTCAATCGCTTGCTGTGGCTTGTAGATTCTTCCAGGACCGGAACATGAGGCAGCACTGACCTACTAGTTGTTAGAAAACTTAAAGGGGTAAAGCGGTTTCTCGGTGTTAAAACGAGATTTGGGTAATTTATTTGGCCTTATTTTGACTGTAGAAATAAAAAAAATTTGAAAAAGTAGAACCGCCTTTATATGATCTACCAACAACATTGAGCAATATCTTTACTGTAACTGTATCTTGGAACTTACAATATTATTCAAAATTATACTGAAGGGTCCCTAATAGTCCCTGCTACTAACCATTCCATAGGGCACTGTAGCACAATCACAGGAGAGCCATGAGTCAAAGCTGGTGAGTGCATGGGAGCTGCAGGGAGATATGTTATATAGCACCGCCTCTCTCTCTTTGGTCCAAGGCCAGCCAGCATAGAGTAGTTGCAAAAAGATAGGCTGTGCCAGGGGCGTAGCTAACGTCTGAAATACGTTAAGTAGGCGGGGGTTTGTATTTAAAGTGTACAGTATGGGCGTGCTTAGCTGCGTAAATACGTGTTGCCCATACGTACGTGTGCGGATCACTGCGGTTACATTGCCAAAAGTTAAGGTAGAGTTTGGAAAACGTATCTTGACAAAATACGCACGTTCAAGGGGTGTTTCTAGGGGAGTGTATAGAATATACGCACACGAAAATACGCTACGCGAATAAACGTAGATCTGGATCTACCCCTATGTGCGGTCTTTAAAAACCAACCATAGTTACAGTCCCTCCCTTAATGCCACATACATTGCGTAATCAGCATGACTATGCATGCGCCATAGCTAACTTCTTAAATATAGCTACTGTTTCTTAGGTGTAAATCTGGTCCAGGCGTCCTATATTTAAGACACCAACTAATCTGAATACTTCATCTCTTTTGCATTAGTTTATTTTATGCCCTGTGTTTTTTTTACATATATGTGTTGATTGCAGTTGATGTTCTATCCGATGCAATTAACTTAGATGTATCGGGCTGTGGGGAGATTCAAAATTCAATCGCTTGCTGTGGCTTGTAGATTCTTCCAGGACCGGAACATGAGGCAGCACTGACCTACTAGTTGTTAGAAAACTTAAAGGGGTAAAGCGGTTTCTCGGTGTTAAAACGAGATTTGGGTAATTTATTTGGCCTTATTTTGACTGTAGAAATAAAAAAAATTTGAAAAAGTAGAACCGCCTTTATATGATCTACCAACAACATTGAGCAATATCTTTACCGTAAGTGTATCTTGGAACTTACAATATTATTCTAAATTATACTGAAGGGTCCCTAATAGTCCCTGCTACTAACCATTCCATAGGGCGCTGTAGCACAATCACAGGAGAGCCATGAGTCAAAGCTGGTGAGTGCACGGGAGCTGCAGGGAGATATGTTATATAGCACCGCCTCTCTCTCTTTGGTTCCTTTGTGAGTCCAAGGCCAGCCAGCATAGAGTAGTTGCAAAAAGAGAGGCTGTGCTATGCTTTCAGTGGACTCACATTGGTATTGCACTGCCCGTAGCAAATGAAGTATGTAGGTTGAAGATGAAGAGAGCATCCAAGGGAGAAGGGAGGCACAGGATAAAAAGGTAAAGGAGTAACTAGGGGAGTAGGCTTTGAAGAGATATTAAGTTATAGAGGGGTTAGAGAGACAAATGGCAAGAGAGAGTGGGGCTTAGAGGGACA
>WWET01002060.1:197897-216697 GCA_011038615.1 Limnodynastes dumerilii
TGCGTTCAAGCGTGTATGAATAATGGGGTAGATCCTGAACTCCGCTTGCAATACGTTTACTCGCGTAGCGTATTTGTGCATGCGTACCTTTTATACGCTCCCCTTGGCACCCCCACTGAATGTACGTATTTTGTCCGAGATCCGCTTTCCAAACCCTACCTTAACTTTTGCCCACGTAACCAATGTCATTCGCTCACGTACGTATGGGCAACACGTATTTACGCAGCTAAGCACGCCCATACTGTACACTTTAAATACAAATCCCCGCCTACATAGCGTATTTGAGACGTATTTTAGACACGTAAAATTGGCACGCCCACACGTAAAGATTTACGCGACACATACGTGAATGACCCATACGTTCACATTTACGCTACGTTACGGAGCGTATTTTCTATGCACAGTACTTACCAAAACGCGATTTTACGTCTCCGCCACACGTAAATTTACTCACAAGCGTTGTTCTGGATCTGGCCCAATGAGATTACAGTCTATCCTTTTGGATAACAAGCACTGTTAGGTGGGGTGGGGGGGTTTAGTACTTTAAAGGAATAATATCTGCCTATTACAAGTTACAATTACTATATTATGTATGGAAAATTGACATTACTACGGATTCAAAGGGTATTTTTTTTCAAGTTCATGCAAGTTTGTGAATTTGCCAATTATGCTGATAGCCTTGGCTAGGAAACACATCAGAAGATTTCACTCACTGTATTGTTTGAAAACCAGAACAGTAACAGTTGGAATTCAGGGGGATTTTATAGACCTATAATAAAGGTTTCCAAAAAGAGGGCTAACAAATATGTCTATAGCACCAGTAGCTTAAATCAAGTGTCCAACATTTTATTCCACTTATTTTTAGCGTTATTAGAGCAGGACTCGACAAATGGCAGTTGCCATGGTGACTAGAAATTGGGACCGGGTCACTGGATTCACTTTTTGTATCCACTGATGGCTTATCCACAGGGTTACTGGTGAGCTCAGCACCGTGGCCTTTATCTCCCTTGCTTACCTGCTAAAGCTACTGGGACAAAAGCGTGGCGATGACTGTCCGTGTAGTTTAGGTTAACGTCCCTGGCTTGATGGCTGAAAAGTTATTTTTCGGCAGTCTTTATTTCAAATAGGCCGATCGGCATACTCACACATTTATTTTAGGTGATTAACCTCTCTGGGAACTTTTAGTATTGGTTGGGGGGCTAGGGTTAGGCTCTGGGGAAGGGAGAGTTAGGGTAAGGATTAAGGAAAGGGTAGGGGTTAATTTTGATACTTACCATGTTTGGTGTTCCGGGGATTGATTGCTTTGCCTCTTCGAGGCAGAACCAATCAATTTCCCAGCCAGTTCCTATCGAAATAAGGCCGTTCTCGACGGGGGCCCACACCTCTATAGTTTCAGCAGGTGAGGGGTTAGTGGCAGGGGAGAGGGTTAGGTAGTAAATGGATAGGATTTCATGAAGACTTCAGTTTGAAGATCTGTAGGCTAAGGAATAATCTGATGGATTGTGGAAAGTGTTCCAACAAAGATGGGCAGCACGAGAGAAGTCTTGAATGCAGAAATAGGATGTGGTAATGAGATGAAAGGTAAGATGGCGGTCATTGGCAGAATGAAGAGGGGGGAAAGGCAGTGTGACGGGAGATAAGCTTGGAGATGAAAGGAAAAGTGGAGCTGGAGAGAGCTTTGTAGGTGAGACTCAGGAGCTTGAAGAGGATTCGGTAGCGGAGGGTGAGCCAGCACATAGTGTGACAGCGAGGGAATGTAGAGGTGGACCGATGTGTGAGAAAGAGTTTTGAAGCGGTGTTAATGATAGACTGAAGAGAAATAAGGCTGGAGAGGGGTCCGCCAGAAAACAGGAGGTTACAACAGTCAAGGCAAATTGCTACAAATCAAAAAGCATCTTTAGCATGGTTAACATAAACAACTATGTAACTGGCTACATACGTACACTACTTACACTATGCATATCACTTTTAAGCCATCCAGCACAGTTATACCGTTAGGCATGAGTCCAGACATACAGCAGTGTCTAAAGTAATACCTCCGATATCCAACAAGTCGCTGCAAAGAATTGTATCTGTCTTAGGAAGTGACAGAAGAGAGCGGTTTATGATTCAATGACCAGTGCAGAGGTCAGTGACTTGTTACCACTTGCAGAGCTGCCGTGTGTTTGGTTGAACTGTTTTAACAATTCATTTTCAAATTTCGGTGGACAACCAAAAGGTGACACATCACATGAAAGGTGGAAAATGTTCCCGAGGTTCATAAAACTGTCCGTAACCTGGATACAGGAATTTGGAAAACAGTCTCTTAGAGATAATTGTTTCTCATGCTGTCTTATTCCAAAAACACATGGTGCTTAATGAAAACCCTATTGGAGTAAACAAGATTATCAGAAAGAAATATATAATGATTAAAAGGAAAACATGACAATCATCATATGGTACTATGCTAAAAGCAAATGCAGATGGCTTGAGCATCTTGCCAGACTTGTGTCTGTAAGAGAGGTAGTAAGCTGGTAGTTACTCTTATGTCATCAATAGCTATAGAAAGCAATTTAATAATATGATAATGGATTGTAGTCAGCTTTATCAGGACGAATCTAGAGCCTCTGGATACAAAGTTCCATCTTGCTACATTTCTGATGTCAGCTATGCAAATAGTACAGTAAGGGCAGGGCCACCATAAGTGGAGTCCCAGGCCCAGAGAGAGAGGGAGGCCCACTATACTCCCATCAGATCTCCTACCACCGATACCTCCTGCAGGTGTGCAGTGCTGCACCTATATGTGATGTCACGGCATGGGGTGTCACATAGAAGTAGAGTATCTCAGCCCTGGTCCTGGGCCCCACAATTTCTGGTGGTAGGCCTGAGTGAGGGTGTCCTAACCTCCCTCCATGCTATCAACACTTCCACGCTGTTAAGATTTTAAGTGAGTATGACGCAGAACTTTTAAGGTAGGGTCCTCTGATTGGTTACAAGACACACGTCTTCTGATTGGTTACAAGACACATGTTCTCTGATTGATAACAAGACACATTCTCTGATTGGTAACAAGAAACACGTCCTCTGATTGGTAAAAAAGACACGTCCTCTTATTGGTAACAAGACATACGTCCTCTGATTGGTAAAAAGATTCTGATTGGTAAAAAGGCACACGTTCTCTGATTGTTAACAAGACACACGCCCTCTGATTGGTAACAAGACACACGTCCTCTGATTGGCCAAAAAGACACGTCATTTGATTGGTAACAAGACACACCTCCTCTGTCCGAAAACAAGACACAGAAAAGTGCATATAAAGTATAACCTATATTTATATAACCTATAGATATAACCTATATCTATCTATTTAATAAAGTGATTTTCTTTTGCAGGGGATGGTTGGACCTCACGGCAATCCTGGATTACCTGGCCCACCTGGTCCAAAAGTAAGTTAATGAAATGTATCCAGATGCTAGATGGAGAGATATTAAATGATATATGAGGATGCATCCATATCATAGATATCAACTGCTGGAGGGGAGCTGTCTGCATGTAAAAATGCTTTATAAATGGAAATAGTCGGAGAAATAGGAAAGAGTCCAACATTATGTCAAGAGAATCTCTCTAAACTACTGCCAAGTGGAAAGGTGATGAGATCGGGGGAAGGCGTCCCCTGACTCACCTTAACTTTACTGTGCACAGTGTTGTTCTTGTTTAGAAAGTTAGGTCAGAATGGAGCAAGGCCTCCTAACCCTCCAAGAAATTGTGCCCCTTTCCATGCCCCTATCAATAAATATAATAGAATATCTTTTGAATTTTTAGTCTAAATAATAATCGGACCACACTCCTCACTCGTAATGGTTTTCACCTTATGACCCTTACCCTCCATTCATATTGGGCTGGACCAGTGTTAGGAGTAAGGAGAAATAGGTGAAAATCTATTATGGAAGGTTATTGCCTTCTAGCAGGTTAGATCTATCTTGGTGTGTGAAGCAGACATCGCAGGCTATTGGGAGATGCACAATGCAATGTATTTCTCCAGTGAATACAGCTGTTGTTGTGTAGTCTTGATAAATAGACCTCCTAGCCCAATGATAAGCATCAATTTGTCCCTAACGCCCCATGTGACCCTCTCGTGTCCTGAGCTCCTTTTTGTGTTCATGCAGTATATTTTGTTATAGTGTATAATACACATGTTAGGTATTACATGTAAGCGTCTCTCTCTCGTTGATTAAATGCATTGTTTAAACTTATGATCAAGAGTAAAAGAAAGGGCCCTAATGGTTAGAGGGCCACATCAGCCCCTGAAGAGTTTCAATGGAGTCCTGTGTTTATGTGAAAGGCAATCTCATAAGATGTTGGATGATATATTGTGTCTCATGTGAGATAATGATAATGGGCCTGATCCAGAACAACACTTCAGAGCAAATTTACGTGTGGCGGAGACGTAAAATCGCGTTTTTGTAAGTACTGCGCATGCACACTATAGAAAATACGCTCAATAGCGTCCATAGAAAATACGCACATTAACGTAACGTAATTGTGAACATATGGGCCATTCACGTATTTGTCACGTAAATACTTACGTGTGGGCGTGCCGATTTTACGTTAGTCCAAATTACGTGTGAAATACGTGAAGTAGGCGGGGGGTTGTATTTAAAGTGTACAGTATGGGCGTGCTTAGCTGCGTAAATTCGTTCAGCCCATACGTACGTGTGCGTATGACTGCGGTTACGTTGGAAAAAGTTAAGGTAGGGTTTGGAAAGCGTATCTTGACAAAATACGTCCGTTCAAGGGGTGTGCCGAGGGTAGTGTAACGAATTTACGCACGGAACTATCGTTAATATCGGATCTCTGAATCAGGCCCTTTGGGCCTGATCCAGCCCTGCAGCCGCCATCGTTGTTACGGCGGCCGTAAGCGTAAGAACGGCATTTTTGCTGTTCTGCGCATGTGCCGGGCAGATGTTTCCCAGCGTAATCCATAACTGTAGAAGCCATGGATCGTGTGTCCATAACTACAGCTTAGTTATGGATGAAGGAGCATGCTGCGCCGTAACTACGTTGTAGTCAGGGAAGGTAGGTGGGGGGAGGAGGGAAATTAGGTAGTGAGGGCAGGGTTTCGGCGGTTACGCTCCTGTGTGAGTGTAGTTACTGTACACACAGTTAAGCCGGCTGAAGTTAGGGTAGCCTTCAGCCAGCGTAACTGTGTGTAACTACGCTCACACGGGGGGAGTGCACCAGAGCTATTCTGGCCGTATTTACCCTTTGGGCCAGATCCAGACTTAAGGTCGTTTATGTACACAAGTGTTACCTAAGTTACGCACTACTGAGTATAATGCGCTCCCTCTGGAACTCCTCTTGCACGCACGTAACTTAGATGACTTCCGTGTTCAGAGCTCTGCCTTAACTTTTCCTTCTCTGATCGTACGTATCGCCTTGTCATACATAAGGGCCCAACCCCGCCCATACCGTACAATTTAAATGTCTCCCTCCTCCCACAATGCTTATAATCGGCTTGTGTACGGATGTCACGTCCTATTGCAGGAGTATGATCAGAGTTATGATGCGCAAGGTCAGATTTACCCATGCCTCGTGCGTAAATTAGCCTGGATCAGGCCCTTTGAGTGTGTCAATGGTGTGTCCTACGTAGTACTGGGTCCGGTACAAAGTTAGGAATTGGGATTAGTTTCAGGGGGTCGGATTCACACCTACGATTTTACTACTTTTTCCGTTCGGATTTTTAGGTACGGTAGAACTGCACGTGCGTAGTAACTTTTTTTTTACTCAAGCTACGTAGGATTTAGGTATGGAAGTCCTATGTACGGATTTTATAGAAAGTGGGCGGGGGAGGCATTTAAATGGCTTTTTTAAGGGCGTGGTTACTAATGTACGCACGTATGTAAAAAAAAATACGTACGTAACTACAATCGTAGTGTTAAGGTTGCACTATGGACGCGTAAGTCACCGAAATTCCATCCGTGCAAGGGTTGTTGCCGTTCCACACACGTGCGCATATTTGCGTACTTAATAAAAACATCTGTGAATACGAACCAGGATTATTGTAATTACGAACAAGAAGTACATGTCGACGTTACAATATTCTATCAGACCGGTGTCTCAAGAAAAATTACGATCACTTAACGCTGTCGCTATCACCGCGTGTGATTCAGTAGTTTATTACATGAGAAATGCTTGATGGGCACGGTGTGAGAGAGAATGATGGGCACATTGCACCTGATATCCTGGAATGATTGATAAATAGTGGTCTTATGATGTCTGGTTATCCAAGAACTATCCGATCATTGGCATCGGGTGGGAAGGAGAGACCAATGAAGAATATTCGCCTCTCAACCAGCATCAGCTAAAAAAAAAAAAGATGCAGTGAGATCTAGAAACAGACTGCGACTTTGTTGTGGTTTAATAGACATATGTCTTCATTTCATTCACTGAAATAGAGCCAGTTATAGTAGAAGGCTTTGAAGTTAAGTAATTGTGTTGTCTGGGTATTGGAAAGGAGTGTGTCCATGTGCTGGTAATCATAGGCTGAGCATGTGTTAAACAGCCATAACAAACCTCTGAGCTCAGAGATCCCTTATACAAAAGGGTTTTTAAGTACACAAAGATAAAAATAATGTAACCTAACATAACGTGTTCCCCATGTAAGTCTATCAGTCGTTTGCGCATATGAAATAATCCCCTATATTATACGATTAAACCCTTTTGAATGATCAGATTAGTAGCTGCACACAAATCCTTGTTCTAATACATCTTAGGATTTAATTACAGCTTCTCAGTGCAGTTTATACAGTCTACTGAGTAGTAAAACATAGAAAGTGACGGCAGATAATTGCCACTTGGACCATTTAGTTGGCCCAATTTTTTTTGTTTTTTAAATCATACAGACCCTGGAAATTATTTGACCCTAGATTTAGTTTAAAATGTAGGACGTCCTTATTCCAAGCATATTTAAATTGTTCTACTCTGTTAGGCTCTACCACCTCAGTCTGGAAGCTATTGAACGTATCAACTATTCTTTCAGTGAAGTAATTTTCCTGTATATTTCCATTAAACCTGCCACCCTCCAGTTTATACACATGTCCTCGTGTTCTCATAAATCTCTTTCTTTGAAAAATTCCAGCCTCCTGTATATGTAGTCAGCATATAAGATCTTATCAGATGGACTCATAACAAGCAGGTACATATCACAAAGTTGCCGGCTTCTTGTTTCTCCTTTCTGTGAGAAACAAGAAGCGTGGGAGCAGGGCTTTAGGGCATTATTTATGTAAATCACTTCCTTAAACCCCACCCCTGACTAATCAAAGTTGCCATTCATAGTGTTACTAAGGATAGGACGAGACTTGATGTCATTAAGCCCCGCCCATGTTTAGTAACGCTCAGAGCTTAAGGCAGTGATTTGTATTAAATCACTACCTCAAGCCCAGATCAAGAGATTTCACAGCTCTCCCAGGATTACAGGAGCAATGTCCAAATTTTGGGCTCAGCAAGGATGTAATGGGCAATGGGCTTTGCAGCTATTGGGTCCAGTGGTGCTATGTCATCATCTTTCATCCTTCCACACCGCCATTGGCCACCACCGTGTTCGCCGGAGAGGAGAATGAAAGCCGTGATTGGAAGAGGCCCTATCCCTGCTCTCAGTAGAGCAAACGTGGGGGCTTTATACATTCGCGGTGAGAATATCATCTTCCAGGCCCAAACTTAATTTAGCTATAGGCAGGGGTGGGAGGTGCCAGACTCAGGCCCTATAGCAAGGGGGCGGGGCTCGAGTCTGGATGGGAGGAACTAGGTGACCTAGGCGGGACCGGGCTTGCTTATATTGCAGGGGGAGCACCAACCTCGGCCCCACCCCTCCTCCAAGGCCCCATAGCAGCCGCAACCCTTGCACCCCTCCTGTAGTTACGCCTCAGCCTATGGGACCCAGTAAGGCATGATACATCTTTTAGTTAACACATCTAAATGTCCTATCTATCCACAGCTTCTGCCATGTCTCCAGCGGAAAGTTAAGATGTCTTTTTCTGTGTTCTCAAATAAAATAGCAGTTTGTAATTTGTGATAATTATACGTAACAACCTGCTCGGCAGCCAGCACAGCGCTATGTTTAAGCCAGCAATAAGATAGTCTGCCATTTGTGGCGGTTTTGTGATTTCAGTGTGCGTAATAAGTAACAGGAAGAAAGGAATTTGGAATGCATTCCAAACCAAACAACTGCCTTTGAATAGACTTGACAGTATCTTCTGGAGTTTCCTAGAAATCCTGCTTGTAAACCGTCCATCCATGATGCACTTCCAGTCTGTATTCAAGCAAGCAGTGATATTACAAGGGGCTGCTGTGATTTATACCAAGGATTCGGCTTCAGAACTGCCTCTTGTCCAGCTCAGAGGTGCTTGATAAATGGTGTTATTGGAAGTGACAGTCAGCTCCTGCATTGCAGATGTTCATTGATATATATATATAGTGTCTACCAGTGAGGAACTTTATTGGGTACTCAAAAAACTCATTTTCCTGACAATTTTACTTCTTAGTAAATTAGCTTCTCTATGCTTTTACTAGAGAGGTCCAAGAGGTAATCTATTCCCTGCAATTAATAAGCTTTTCTCTCTATAATCATAGCTGCCAACTCTTACAGAATATCAGGGAGACTCCCAATAGAATGGGTGATCTCCCTGACTCCCTGAAGAGTGGGTGATCTCTCTGACTCCCTGAAGAGCGGGTGATCTCTCTGACTCCCTGAAGAGCGGGTGATCTCCCTGACTACCTGAAGAGTGGGTGATCTCCATGACTTCCTAAGTAGTGGGTGACCTCTCTGACTCCCTGAAGAGCGGGCGATCTCCCTGACTCCCTGAAGAACGGGCGATCTCCCTGACTCCCTGAAGAATGGGCCCCAAGGAGCGGTTGATCTCCCTGACTCCCTGAAGAGTGCTTGATCTCCCTGACTCCCTGAAGTGTGGGTGATCTCCTTGACTCCCTGAAGAGTGGGTGATCTCCCTGACACCCTGAAAAGTGCTTGATCTCCTTACCTCCCTGAATAGTGGGTGATCTCCCAGACTCCCTGAAGAGTTTGGCAATCTCCCTGATGCTGATTCCGTTCCAGAAGTCATTATTGTATGATAATAGAATATAGAAATTGTGTCCTATTTCCCTGTATTAAGGCTTATGGAAGTTGTCGTTTTCATGATTTAATCAAAGACCAAAGACTGGCCGTTAGCACATAGTTGTCGACAGGCTTGAGGATCTGATTTATGAAAGTCACTGCATGAAGCTCCACCCCCTGTCCAATCAAAGCTGCCATCCATAGTGTTACTAAGGATTAGGCTGGATTTGATATCATCAAGCCCCACCCATCCTTTGTACCGCTTGGGACAGTTATGGGCATTAACTTCAAGACGGATTACTGTCCCTGCCTGGTGCTGATGGGGTTCACTAATACTTACCTTAGCTCTGCAGCAGCAGATCTTGGCTGTATCCTAGTAGATACGTTAGCAGGCCAACTGATAATGGTCTGACATCACATAGGCGGCAGGGCACCGCAGATGTGTCCCAGGTCCTCGAAATTTCAGTGGCGGCATTGCTGGCAGCTATGAGTTAGCTAAGACAACATGACTTCAATAATAGAGACAGAAATGAAAAATACACTTTGGTCTCTTGTGAATCAGCTGCAGTGTCACCTACTTTAATCTTTTCTGTAAAGAAGAAGTTGTCAGCGGATCTCCTATTTACAGTCTTTATTCAATCCCCTATTGACAGAATGATAGCAAAATAAAACAGTGATTACGGCACTTGCCAAAACTTTGGCGCCCTGTCAGTCATTACCCAATGACATGTCCTTTGGCAGAAATCACAGCTTCTAAGATCTCTGTGTTAGCAGTCTTTATATTCCTGCTTTAGGAATTTGTTGCCAGTCTTTTTTGCAGATCCAGGTGTCTAGCTCAGAAATTCTATGCAGTCTCCTTGCGGGCTCAGCGTCTTTGAGGTTTCCCCATGGATTTACAATAGTATTTGTTTGAGGACTTTAAAGCCATTTGAAAAACATATTCGTTCCTGGTGATTCAGGATGGTTGACTTTGAAGTATTTATTAACTGCTTTGCTGATAAAACCCAACTGCTATTATTGCTGGATTAGGCCCATTTGTACAATTTACCGGTAAGATCAGTGATTTTCTTCTCCCATAACACTTTGCTCATAACAATTTCAATATGCATTTCTGCAAGGGCCAGGATATAGGTTCAGTTATCATGAGGCCTGCACACTATTCATGTGTAATCCATGTAGGGCTGGATTCACACCTAAGAAGCGACTGCGTCTCTGTAGTAAAGGACCTACTGTGCAGGTGTAGTAGATCCTTTACACAATCTACGTACCAGTTCGGTAAAGACCGCCCGGAGTATTTTAGGTAAAAAGAGGCCGCATAATGCCGCCTCCGGGAGGGTTTGGGAAAAAGTGGGAGGGGGGAGGAAAATGACATATGACAGGTACTTAAATAACCTGTCGGCCGCAGCCCAAGATATTGGCCGATGGGCCTGATCCAGACCTACGCTGGTGTGCGTAGCGTATTATCGCCGAACGTACCACCGATGCACGGCAATAGACACTCCCCTTGCTCGTACCTAGTTTAGCTTCTATACGCTCGCCAAACCCTACCCTAACTTTTGTGTTCGTACCCGCGGCCTTCCGTATGTTCAATGCGTATTAACGACCCTTAGCACGCCCATACTGTACAATTTAAATGCCTCACCCCACCCTCGGTGCGTGGTTACGGTTTTCGTATATCAGGCACGCCCCCATGATCGGTAATACGAAGCGTTACATTTAAGGCCCATACGCAAAGATTTACAGACCGTAACATGAGCGTATCATCTGCCCCGCGCATGCGCAGTAAGTACAAATGGCAGCTTTTACGCTTACGATCAGCGTAAAACTGCATCCGAGCGTAGGTCTGGATCAGTCCCAAAAACACTACTTAATAGCAGTTACTTGGGAACTTTTTTTCAATTTTATTTTAATGAAGTTTAGTTCTCAGCAACAGTTAGGGCCAGCTGTGTCACAAGTGGCGAGCATGGGGTGACACCTGGTACTTAACATAACTTTTCAGACACAGTGTCTGACCCATTTCATTAACAGTGGTGGGTCAGCCAGGCACTTTAGCTTTGATGTATAATGGGATGTCAGGAGGTATGTTGCACGGATAGGTCTAGATCGGCTGAGAACCAGAGTAAGCCGGAAAATCCCAAAATTCAGTAAAGAATGAAACAATAGAGTATAACACCGGTCTATCTGCGCTCCGACCTAATGCTAGGACTTGAAGTGCCACCTAAACAATGTTAGACTCTCTAATGGTGGTAACTGATAATCACAGTACTATAGGTGAAGCTGAAAACATTGTATCAAAATTCCAATACTGCGGTAAAGTCTGTTCCACAGAAAATGTATCAATGTCTAAACATACAATGTTGCATGTAAAAGTCTATTGGATACAATGCAATATTCGATCCACGATATAAGGTTCAACTGTCAATATACAGTATGCACGCCCCTTCAATCAATAAGTTATGTATATGTGTAAGGGCCAGATATGGTACACAAACAATAATGAGCCCTGCTAATAAAGAGTTTACATTGTGGACTCGCCCTGACACTCCCCCTGCCCCCAGCGTACTTACCCTTACTTACGCCGGCTAAAGGCTACCTTAACTTCAGCCGGCGTAAGCAAGGGTAACTACGCAGGGACGGCGGCGTTGTTACGATAACGCCGCCCTCCCTGCCTCATCAATGATCGGGCGTTGCCGTAGCTACGCCAGGCAACATCTTCCCGGCACATGCGTAGATCGGCTTTTCAGCCGATCTTACGCTAACGCCAGCCGTAGTAACTGAATGTTTGTATCAGGGAAGACCAGTAAGGAGAGCATTGCAGTGGTCACCATGGGAGATGTGCATGTGTTAGAGCTTTTGTGAGTGTCTTGTGTGAGCGATGTGTGAATTCTGGAATTGTTTTTAGATGGAGGATAAAAGGACTGGCAAAAGAGAGCTGTCATACATAGAAAACTGTTGCACAAAGCTTATACAGTAGTACAGTTTTTTCCCAAACCCAGTTCTTTAGGGAAGAAAAAGGGGAAATATTCCTGCACAAGCCTATCCTCACAATCAAAGAATCTTTATAAGTCCTTTATTCCATGTTTTCCTACAGAACAAAGGATGTAATAAACACCCCCTGTGGATATGTCAAAATGTAGTAGTCAATAAAAAACACATCTTTGCTCAAACAAGGAGGTCTAGAAACCTGCACTGTAAGGGGTCCAGGTTTGGAAAACACCTGTACACCATTTAGTACAACACTTAAATGGGAAAAACAAAACTTATTATATTCTCAGACCCTCCACCATGACCCCTTCCATTAGGTGCACACATCCACTCCTGAGCTTCCAACTGTCACTCACCTGGTTTTAATGAATCAGATGATGGTTGAAAAGGATTTTTCTCTTCAACACAGGTGGTTACCATAGTAACTGATTGTTAGAAGTTCAGGAACAGTGTACCTGGTTGAATGGGTCATGTTGGAGGGTCTGCCATTGGTTGGTCAGGCTTGGACTAAGGTCTTAAAGTGATGACTGATGGCTATAGCCGTTGAGGGGCTGTATGGCTGGAGGCTGTCTGAGGAGATCATACTGTATATAGGAAAGCAGTTCATGGATAGCCCATATAACACATTAGAGCACAGATAGTTGTTGTTAAAGTTTGATGGAGAAATGACTTTTTTAATAACGTTTGTTAGATGTTTATGCCATTATATTATATTATAATAATAATAGACTATTCATTGGCTTTTTTTGTTTATCCAACAGGGTCCAAAGGGAGATCCGGGAGCCTCACCTGGCCAAGCACCACCTGGCCAAAAAGTAATATTTCTTATCTTCTACTTCATATTGATTATACCCAATTATTCTGTCACAGAGGAGTTCAAAATTGTAGTGAATTTTCATGTAAACATTAAGCTATAATTCTGAACATGAAAGCTTCCAGTGCCTGAGCAGGGATGGGGCCTCTTCATATGGGTGTTGCTAATTGGCTCTGTGGGGGTGGGGTCTCTCCCTGTAGTCACTCCTATTTTTGGGCTAGGCTGTCTGTTAGCCATTTACCGTCGGAACACCTATATAACACTTTACTCACCAGTAGCCGGGCGGACTTCCCAACATCTTGAACTAGGTCCAAAATCATGACTGACCCTAGTAAACAAGAAAGTTAGGATTCATAATGCAACTCGCAACTTACTCAACATGTATACATTAAAGTTAAGTAAAACAAACATAAAAAACATCCCCCCACCCAAAAAAAACCAAAAAATTATGTGAAGGTTAGATTTTTGTCTACCATATTTGAAATTCAAGTTTAGTTTCAGAGTTGTCCCTATAGCTAATGACTTAATATCTTTCTAAACACCTCACTCTACTGATCTTCCATATTAAGTTAGTTGGTTAATAGTGGCATTTGACTTGATGGTAGATATATTATATGTTAATTTCCATAAATTATTTTAAATATATTATTTTATAATGTTACAATAAAGAATTGTATGATATGTTTACAATACTAATACGATTCATTGTTATGCTTTTTGTTTTATAGGGAGATCAAGGTCCAATAGGTTTAATGGGAGATCGTGGTGCACCAGGTGCAAAGGTAGTAGAATTATGTAGTTTTCTTTCACTGTTCTGTGAACATTTTATTTTTTGTATAAATCATTTTGTAAATATTGTTTAAGGCTTTATAGTTAGACTTTAATTATTTTAATGTAAAAATTATTGAAATATGTTTTGCATCAAACCCTATCATACAAAAGGGGTCTAGTTACTTACCTGTTCGTTTCCCAGTGAACGAATCTGCATCAGGCTGGCTTATCCTCACTGCGAGTTTGGCAGCTTCGTTCACACTATTTATAAATGCTCACCCCTCCTGTGAGGTCCCACGATGGTCTGCCGGGTCATCGCAGGACTTCTCATGCATACGAAGTATGGATGAAGTCCTGTGCATGCATAGAGACTCCATTGCAAGGCTACCCTCCTACAAACTCCGCTCTGGCATTTTGTAAATATCTTACACTTCATTTTTATGTGATTTCACCTCAAAACTGGCACTATTGCATAAAAATGATCTTTATAAATAGACCCCAAAGAGTCAAATATTTTCATAGAGCTACAATGATTAATAAACATAGAAGCCTTTAAAAATAAAATAAAATAAAAGTTACAAAAGACACTACTTATATAAAGGACATTATGAAGGGAGAATGAGGAATATGGTTTACACAACTTTATTGTATTTTAAATCAGCATAAAAAAAAACTAAATAAAAAAAAACTTAGACTCCTGACCAAACTGTTTACACAATCCTAAAGCAGCCATGGTCACCCAATCCAATGTACACACTTATCTAATCTCACAGCAGACCGCATCTGCTGAAAGAATCCTGTACACCTTTCACTCCCACACAAAGGCGGCCCTGCATAATGTCCGAATCAGTAGAAGAATTGAATAAACTAGTTGCAGGAGTGGACGCACTTGTAATTTAGTTGGCAGTTTGAACTCTCGATTTTTAAGCAGGTTTAAAAACCAATTGATCAACTGACCCGACCAGATGACTAGAATTGAATTTGACAAGTGGTGGTGTGGGTAACACGCCTATCCAATGTCAGGCCAACGAGAAGGTCAGGCATCGGATTGGACACAAATTGGATAAGTGTAGCCAGCTTCAGAGTGTGTAGGTTGTGTTGCGTGTGTAAGAGATTGGGTCTGTGTGTGTGTGTGCATGAAAGAGATTGTGTCTGTGGGTGAGTGTTTGTGTCTGTGTGAGCGTGTGTGTGTGAGCGTGTGTGTGTGTTTCTGTGATTAAATAGCAGTTTTTTCAGGATAAAATAATTTGTTCTCTCTGTAGAAGCATCAAGAAAAGGTGACATGACAAATCGCTCTCCTGTAAGCGAGGTTAGCACTAAGCGTGTAAAGGCAGTGCTCAGGAATGTTAATGACCGTGACATTATGTTTCTACTTGTTTACGTTACTATTTGTTGATAATTACGTATTAACAGATTAGCTTTTTCCCTTACGCTCTTATAAACGGCCAATGATGTTATTGGTGCTTTGTATGAATGCATCTGTTAATTGTTTGTATGTATTAATTATATCCCGTAAAGGTAACAGGTGTAGGTCGTTTAGGGCTTTTTTATTTAAAAAAAAAAATGGGACGTTCCCTGTTATTTTGTTTTTCTGCTTTTTTTTTGATGGTGTGTGTTTAGGATTAGGTGGTGGTAATTGGGGGCGTTGGATGGGCATCACATTTTATGTCATGCCATTTAGTTATGCAACATAGAAACATAGAAAGTGACGGCAGATAAGAGCCACATGGCCCATCCAGTCTGCCCGGTTGTTTATTTAAAACTATACTGACCCTAGTCCCTATTTACCCTTAATTTAGTTTGAGGATATTAGGATATCATTGTATTTATCCCAAGCATGTTTACACTGTTCTACTGTGTTAGCCTCAACCACCATGCAGGAGGGGAATCAGACTTATGAAAAGGGGGCATATTTCAATCACTAGAGCCAGATTCAGACCTCCGTGCATTATTTTCATTAAAGTCTGGTAGTCCGCACAAAGGAGGGGATTGAACTGTTGCTGGATGTTGGAGGGTCTGATAAGTCAGGAGAGACATGTGTGGGCAAATCCAAATAGAAGGAGGCTGGATAGAATGGATATATACTGTAACTTATGAGCCAGGAAAATACTAAAATACTTAGTAGTGACAATGTAAAGCAGACCCTTCAACATGACCCCTTCCATTAGGTACACAATACTCCACTCCTGAGCTTCCAACTGTCACTCAACTGGTTTTAATGAATTGAACTGATATTTGAAAAAACATTCTTATCATCAACAACGGTGGTTACCATAGTAACTGACAGTTGGACTTTCAGAACTTCAGCATTCTGTTCCCAATGGAATGGGTCATGTTGGAGGGTCCGGTAAAGTGATAGGTTACAATGTTTAAAATGGCTTCCAGAAATGAAATGTCAAAAAATGGCTGACAGACATTTCCTGTGCGTTTAAAATGGCTGACACAAATTATTTGTGCGTCTAAAAAATTACTACTAACAACTAAGCATAAATCAAATAATTAAACCTAGTCATATGATGGAAATGGTTCTGCCGTGACTTCATTAATAAAAAAACCACTAAACTCCTTGGTTTTGATAAATGACCTATTATATATTTACATCTGGGCTGTTCATGAGTTGAACTCTCATTTAGGAAATGTTCTGCATTGTTTTAGTAAGTTACCTCTAATTAATGGTCATAAAGTTATTTTACTGGTAAAAAAAAAAAAAAGTAGATCTTGAATTATCAGATTCCTCTCATCTTGTTCCAAGTGTTTGTAATGACGTATCCTATCACACTGAGCGTAGAACACTGTAAATCACATACTGTCCAGGGAATACCAGATGCTGTGCATCCCAGTGCTTTATATAATGACCAAACTATTTTCAGCATTTGGCCCTTATTAATGTTTGTTTTTTTAAATGATCGTTAACTAGATTATTTCCTCAGTGGAAGTAATTGACAAAATGATGAAACTATATTTGTAACTATGGACTCACATGTCCTCTTTTTCTTCAAAGCATTTTAAACTTTCAGCTAAAATGTTACCAACACAAGTGCAGGATTTCACAGACCTTTGCACTGCGGCCTCACATTTGCAGCCTTGTAATGAGTGAAAAGTAGATTGTGAGTTCTGAATGGGGCAGGGAATCCTTGAACCAGTCCATTAAATTTTGATAACCATGGTAACAAAATAGATTTCCTATCTACGGACCGGTTCCTAAATTAATTATGAGAGGTTACTTACATATGGTGAATACGGAAGTTCCCTGCTCGTTGTTACTGCACATGTGTACGGCTGATTTTCGCATCGGATGCCATGTTTTGATGCGGAACAGCCTCCAATAGCAGGGCATGCCTGTCTGCCATGCGTGCCTGTTATACACGCGGTTGACAGCATGACATATGTTAATCATACAGTAAGGGCTTGGTTAAGCCCTTATGTATGATTCTCCATTACGCATCTGCAAGGCAGGTGCTTAAAATATAAGGTAGGGATTTTAGCACAAGTGATCCATGTCCCACCCCGCACTTCACTTCAAATCATGTGTAGTACAAATGAAATGGATTTGCAATAATTAATATTAGGACTGCTTTTAGAGATAAAACTTACATTTTTTATTGGATATATTAACATTAAGGAGGCGTGTGCAATGAAAAGTGACCTTCTGCAGACCCTCCAACATGAGCCATTCCATTAGGTACAATATAATCCGCTCCTGAGCTTCCAACTGTCACTCACCTGGTTTATATGAATTAACTGATATTTAAAAAACTATTGAACCTAATGGAATGGGTCACGTTGGAGGGTATGCTTCTGGTGTACAATTAGGGAGACTTATTTAAAAATTAAACTTCAAATTGCTGGTCTGGCAAAAATCCAATCCGAATGAATGTAAATGTCCGTATTCACTTTAGAAAATAATATCCATTAAGGGCGCTGTACAATGTAACTTTCCCCATTGAAATATTGCTGCGCTTATTATCCAGCAAATACAAACACCACTTTGTAGAGAGAAGTATACCAGGGGCCACACTCATCCAGATACCTTGAGTTTCAGGCAGACCAAGTCACTGTCCCAAATTATTCTACATATGGATTTTAGGGATTTTAGCACAGAAGGTCAGTGTACTCTCCTTTGGACTTTTGGATTGCACGCATATACGAGCCTGTAATTTGACCTAATTCAGGATCGGGTCCTATGACTTAAAAGACAAGTTTGTAGCCTAATACATAAGAAATTTTGGTGCTTCAACTATAAAAGACAAATTCATCTCATGGACAGTGATTGGATAGAATTTATAGGATGACCAAAACCTGTAATAGTGAACAGTCCTTTGGCATGCTGCAATTACCCCTCCTTGGGTACACTGGTGAATGGTACCTTGAATGTGTCTGAGGGCAAACATATACCACGTTGTGTGTATCGGTAAGGCAATAGGTATGTCCCTGGTAAGGGTGAATGAGGCCTTGAGATCTGATTCACGTAGCCATAAATCTCTATTAGAAGGTGCAGAACTGTAGGTGACCAAGAAATAGCTGTAGAAGGAAGATGAGAGACCAATGTGGGCATTATCTGTATATAGCTGTACAGTATGCAGTCATAAATAAACTGGAGACACAATGAAATTTCAATGAATCCCACATAGAATTTTTATTTAAGTTTTTAGAAGTTTATTATAATGGATTTATTAAATGTAATCAGATAGGAAAGGTAGGCTTGATCTTTAATCATACAGGACCGTGTTCACACTTAAGAATGCTTCAGGTTCTTAATTTTACGCACCCAAGTAGCACGACGACTCCCCTGATACACCCTCGATTTTCAGCTTCTCATTTGACTTACGAATGCCATAGGGCTTTCTTATCTTAAGGTTCTTAGTTGTGTGCGTATGTCGGCTAATTAGGAACGTTGTTGCGTAAACGTGCCCAGAATTCCCTATTCAAATGGCTCCTTCCACCCACTGGGGCTGATCCAGAATAACGACGGCGGGCGTAAGCGTAAGAACGGCTTTTCAGCCGATCTGCGCATGCGCCCGGCAGATGTTGCCCGGCGTCACTACGGCAACGCCCGATCGTGGATCGGGCGTCCGTAGAACGTCCTCCAGCGTCCCTACGTTCAGGTTAGTGTAGGTGGGCGGGGGGAGATAGTAAAATGAG